>CABFWB010007443.1:6533-24734 GCA_902151455.1 Timema bartmani | reverse complement strand
TTGACCTCTGGGAATTTCATCTAACTCTTTATTGTCATAAGAAATTCTGTTGAGTGGCTTCGGGATAACAGAACACAATGTACCATTATAGCCCATTTGTTTTGTATAGTCCTTCGGCTCCTCTGCAAATTTATGTTCCTTTTTTTTTACTTGCACATTGTTGCACACCGACCTTAGTTTCTGGGGTAAATTAAGGAGGTGCGCTACAATGATACATAGCCGTATAGTCCGAACGGGCAGTAAGACGCGATGCTAAAATATATTATATATATATATATAGTTGATTGGTAAAATACTAGGAAAGTTATAGCCCAAGTCAGTCAATCTAGTATACAATCTTTGAATGTGTCTAGATCACTGAACTACTCCACCTTGTCCTTATTGATGGTCCTCGCCGTCAACTATCAAAACATATTCATTAGTCTCCAAACACTCACCGAAAAACAAGAACACTTGGTCCTAGTTTCGCAACTACTTATTGCGTTAAAAATGTGTGATGCCTCTGAACCATTTTCCAAGAAAATTATAAAAATACTAATATGACCATTTTGTTCGCTCATACTATATGAAAGTTATCCATCGCTCACACTATAACTTGCACTAATGAATCAGTGTTGCTAGCGTTGTTTACAAAATGAGGTCGGAGGGGTAGTTTGATTATTCACAATGGCTTGTTTATTTACTCTCACATAACAATAAACCAGCACTACAGAAATACCTAGAATTATCATACCAGATGGAATTTCTACACTAAATGAAACAGTGTTATTCGCTGGCAATTAATTCGTCAAAGCTAGCTTTGGGTTCAGAATTTTTCACAAAATCTTCTAATTCCTCTCATAGAACTGTATCAAAATGAACCCTGGACATTTTTTCCCCCTTCAAAATAACATGTTACAATGTGGGAAACCCCAAGGCTTCCGATTGGCTATTTACGGAATTGAGCTAATAATTTAAACTGATATCTTATCACGTGACACTGTGACACATTTAAAATATCACGAATACTTTAAAAATAATAGTTACTTAGGGCAACATCCCTAGATTTTCTAACTAGTTTTTAATGCATGTAGCCAACCAGATGGTAAACTTGAAAATACTGGCTGCTCTAAAAATAAAACACTCTTATCACACGTGGGCTTGACACAATTACTTACAATCTTATCTAAAAGCCTCAAATTATTTGGGCAAATTATAACATTTTTCTCACGACACTGTACAAAATAATTGTTACTTACGGTTTGGAAATATTTGCGATCTTTTCTAATCTAACACTTCATTTAAAAGATATTCAATATTTTATATTGAAAGATGGGTACTAGGTTTGTTTGTGAACGATATTCCTCCTAAATTAATTCTCTATTAACTAATATTACATTTACTAAAGAGTCTGGAATAAAATTTATCAAAAGAGTAGCAACTGTACTTAAACTATTGTGGTAATATAACTGATCTGCTCTGGCTGATGTGTCATCATGGACAGCTAATGACAGATGGATGTTTTTCCTTACAGATGTTGATGTACTGTGTCCTGGTAGTTTTTAACTTTCGCTCCACGAAAATATGTTAATAATTACTTTAAATTATTATTATTATTAGCACCGCGTCTTACTACCCGTTCGGGTTATACGCACTTACGCTAATGTGTAATGGTAGGGTGATTGTGAGATGAAATGAAGGACCTACAGTTTAACGTGGAATCCGAACCACGGTGGAGGCCTTGGATTCCTCACATTCACAAGTTGTGATTAATACACGTCTTGTCAGAGGTGAAGGAAGGGTTTGGAAAACAGATAAATATGTGCCGGGACCGAGGTTTGAACCCCTGACCCTCAGCACAGAAGTCTGACACCTTACCCCTAGACCACCAGGTCACCTAATTCCTCTAAATTCAATCTTCTTAATTCCTAGAACATTAGCCTAATTAGAAAATTTGATAATATTCCGAACAATTTGTAAGACGCGGTGCTAAACAAACAAGATAAGCATGACCTTGGCGGGTAGTAACACGCAACTTATTTGTTTGGGCTGGATAACTTAATTAGGGATGTAGTTTTAGAAGTTTAACTATACCCTTGTTTGGTTATTTTAACTAGGCCTACATTTCTCCCCTGTTTCCTAAATTTAATAGGTACTATAAAAGAAACAATCCTATCACTTTTAATATAATCAACTTCCTTACCCGATTCAGCAGAATTTGTCAGTTGACGGCAGAGAGCTCGAAAAAACTTATTATGTATTGAATTAGTGAAATATATTTAAATATAATGTATACATATATAAAATAAATAAAACCATCAATACAAATTAAGGTAAAACGCTAATCCCCCTCCATTTAAAAAAATATTTTTCTTTATGGGTTGAGTGTAGCTCCATAAAAAAATTGTTGGGAATAGCGTCTGTAATTTATCCGACACCTCTATTCATTTGATAATCCCGTAACTCCATTTTATCCACAAAAGCCATCTTATAAATGGTTTATCACCTGAAAATAGGTTGTTTTATTTACTCTAAAAAATTAAGGTTTCAGCAACGAGAAATTAACAAAAATTTTGTTGGTGTTTAAAAGCTTATCTTAAAATTGTGTGAAATATTTCCACTCACAGACAATCTTATATATAATTTGATAAGCCCGTTTCCGTTGATAGAAATTACGAGGAAATGACTGAAAAGATTTTGACAAACGACTACTCATATTAATGGCTAGGCATTCAAGATGTCGGGAAAAATAGTAGTTTTCCACGAAAACCCGATATTCACAGAGAATTTTCAGTTTTTCATTCTTTGTTTAGTCACCATGGAAACCGATATTTGCTGCATGGCTGTAAATCTCTAAATAAAATATAACTTATTGGCTAAAAAATAATAACTCAATCTTTATTTGTTGTACCGAACAAATCACAATTTTCTCTTTGGATGAATATTTTTCTTTGAATGCTGGTCATAACACATCTAAATTGAGATTCCTAAACTGAAGAAACATTTATTTCTTATTGGAATGTTGTCATCGTTAATTCACATTTAAATCAATAATATTTAGCATAATTCGAAAATTAAAAGCTTAAGTTATTAAGTTCATGAAAATATTGTCTACGTTTTGTTTCGCAAATGATAAAACGATGTTAAAATATGTTTAGGTCAGTATTATAAGCTCAAAAACGATAAACTGATCATGAATAAAATTTTTAAAAATATACCTATCTAGTTATGAGTTTTGATTTTTTTTTTTTCAAATAATGTGTTTTGATGTTCATCTTAGCAAATTGTAACACAATACAAATACATTAGTTAAGCTACGTTTACATTTTACCGCTTAATTTAGAGAATATGATATTTAAAAGTAATATTTTGTGTACCTCATTTATCTTTTCACGTTCTTACAAATACAGTAATTTCAGTTAGGTTTCCATGTTGATACTTAATTTTGAGGGAATGGTATTTCAAAGTACCGTAATGATTGAATACCATATCTATATTTTCTCATTCTCTCTCTCACACTCTCTACCCTCTCTTACACTCTATATCACACAATTTCTCTCACATTATCTTGATTATACTCTCTCCCTTAAGCTCTCTCTCAAACGCTCTCTCTCTAACGTTCTATCTCTTGAACGCTCTCTCACCATCGCTCTCTCTCTCTCTCAAATTCCCTCTATTTCAAACTCTCTCAATCTAAATCTCACACTCTCTATCTAACGCTCTCTATCTAAAACTCACTCTCTTTCAAACTCAATATCTCTCAAACTCACTCTCTTAATTTCTCTCTTTAGCTCTTTCTCTAGCCCTCTATCAATCTAACTTTCTCTTTCTAAACTAATCTTTCCCTCTCTTTCTCTCTCAAACTCTCTCTCACACCCTCACAATTTCTCTCTTTATAACACAATATCTCTTCCAAAATTTTACACTCTCTCTTTATCACGCATTCTCCCTTAGTGTGTGTTTGAGAGTAAAAGAGAGAATTTATCTCTCCTCTTACGCACTTTTTTTTTCTCCTCCCAGTATTTCTCTCTCTAACACATACACATACTCTCACTATCACTTGCTCACACTCACTCAATCTCTCTCAATTGCTCATTCTAAGTCCCTTACACTCACTTTCTCACACTCACACTCTCATTTTCATACTCACTCACACACTTACACAGTCACATACTCAAACACTTACACTCTCATCTTCACCATCATATTTTATCACTATCTCTATCATATATATTAATATATATTACTTGGTAAGCCAGTTTCCAGTAATAGAAATTACGAGGAAATGACAGAACAAGTTTTGACAAACGAACACTCATTTTAAAGATGAGGGAATCAGGATACCGGTAAAAATAGGGGCCTAACATTAAAACCCAATTTTCCTAGCGAATTTTACATCTTTTACTTCTGTGTGGGCAGTGGTTCATCTGTACAATAATTCTTGGCTTACATCACCATGGAAACAATGATTTGTATATAGCAGTATATTGTTAAATAACATATATGTTGTCTTTATTTGAAAATAATATTATCAATATCATTACTTGAGTGGTTTGTGTAACGAATTGATAGAGATCTGGTAGAGGGTCATTTTAAAGTTCTCATCGGGGCGTGAAGGGGGCAAATATACGTTTTTATTCAAATTACACACCGAAAACTACATATATAAGTAAATCTGATAGCCTTTTACGAGTAAACTTTTAACTAAAAAGTGAGTGAGGGCTTGTTTGGACAGCCTTTATAAATTTAACTAAATTTGGTTTAAGGTAAAGTGTCAAGTTCTCTCTCTCTCTCTTTCACACACAAATCTAACACATTAATTTTTGTATTTATAAATTGTAACTGTTGTGACGGTAGAATGATACCCAAGAAGGATAAAATAAAAAGGAATTAATTTTGAGGGTCGGATAGCAAATTCACAGACAATATTTAACATATTCATTTTTATTTATCACTTGCATCTGTTGTGATGGTAGAATACAGGCCAAGTCGTAAATCCTAGGATATTCAGATACTAGGGAGGGAGTAAAAACCTAAACATATGAAATTAGTTTGCTTGTTGGAAGAGTATCAAAATTAATTCACTATTAAAGTGTTATCTTTGCTGGTTATGATGTAATATAAAAGACAAACAAAAGAAGATGTTTTATTTTTAAATATAATTTAAATATGGTCTCAACCATATTTTGTTGACATAATAATAACTTTACATAAATTAATATGTAATCTCAAATAGAATCATGGGTACCTTGAATACATTTTTAAAACAATCAATCAAAAATATAGACTTGTGTAGTTGGGAGAGGGTAACAAGATTTTAATATGATGTCATAAACATGTCAAACAAAATTAAGTTTTATTTACAGAGCTATTTTAACGGTTTCAGGCCAAAATTATAGGAAGTGTACCCACATGGGCGTGGAGGGAGAGTGGAAAACCTATTAGAAAAACCTCCCTAAATACGCCCGACACGGATGAAGGAGTCTATAATACATCATTTGTATTGAATACTATGGCATGGATTTGTTTACCTTACCCCTGAATATTTATTTAAACATATAATGTATGTTTACAATACCCACAGAGCCTCCCATCGTTCTTCATATCTAATATTTATCACAAGAAGGAAGTAATGCTAAATAAATTAGATTTATTAAGGGTGTGTCTCTCAATTTTCCAGAGTTGGAAGTGGGAAGAGATTTATCAAAATTTACCCTTAAAATAATTTGCGGTGGATGGAATCCTTTGGAGAAAAGATCGATGAACACTTCAGTAGCTTCACGCATCAGGTCGTCCAGGATAATCGGCTGTGGAGAGTCAATACAGTTGCCATCCATTTCCGGCAAACCCTTACAGAATATGATAAGGGGATCTTGATGGTCCTGATCGAATCCCGGTTGCCATAAATAATAATACCAGGTGATTTTTTTCAAATTTAACGTCACACATTGTGTCCAAGTGACGGGTAAAGTTGGCTACAAAATGTGACTTTCCACAGATGGATGTTTCAACTTGTCCATAATGTTTGAGAGTGAGCTTATAAGCTAAATGAACTTATATTTATAGAATATGAGGTGGCGTTTGGGGGTAGATGTTAAAACACAAACATAACAATTTCAGAATATTTATTTACAAACATAATATACTCAAATAACTGTTTTAGAATAATTTTTTGCAAAGAGAGCTCACACCACGAAGAGCATGTTTAGAATATTTATTTACAAAAAAATGACAGTTTTAGAATATTTATTTACGAGTGTATCTTACACCTTGAAGTATATTATACATGTTTTAGTGTAGAGGAAATAATAACCAATTTCTTGAGGTCGTAGCGGGAATAGTGGCCTCGGTACTAAATAGCTCGGAAAAAATATCAAAGTCCAAATTAAAGAATATCCATATAATATAAAGCCACATGGCTAACTAACTCACCCCCTAGCTACTAGCCTGTAACCGACGAGAAAATTCCAAAAAGTTAAAAAAAAAAATTTTAGCCCCCTAAAAAAATTCAAAGCGGCAGAGCAACATTAAAGTCGGTGTGGACCTTTCTTTGGAGGCATATAGGCACATCCAACTGCCATAAGCGTGCAAAATTTTATGATTCTAGCTGACCTATAAGTATTGGAGAAACTAAAATAATGTGTGAAAAATACAATACAATACCGTTACCTTTAAGTTGTTACGTTCAAAACAACGCTGGAATTACATTAGTTTACATCCACTTGCAAATAAAACTCACTGCGGGTTTGGGGTCAGAGCCCCCGACGAGCAAAGCGAGCTTAAATATATACAGACATGGTTTCAATTTAAAATATGTACAAGAAAAAAGCAAATAATCATACTTACCTGCCTATTTCTAGGTCTAAAATTGCATAGCTTTGCAAAATGATTCAATTGCTTACATTTAGAACACACCTGCCTAAATGCTGGACAAGCTCTGGGCTTGTGTGTAACCACATTTTTTACACTCATAACTTTGAACACTGCCACTTCCCCTAGGCCTATTATTATCACTGGGCCTTTTTACAGCTTTGACACTTTTATTATGCACCTTCACTGATTTTACACTTTTTTCCTTAAGGTCTTTAACCTGCAATCTGCTGACTTCAGTGGCTCTGCAGAACTCTGCAGCCTGCTTTAGGGTTAGCATGCGTTCTTGAAGATTATTATCTTTGATTCCCAAGACGATCCTGTCCCTTATGAGAGAACCCTCTTCCTTGAATTCGCATGTAAATGAAGAGGTTTGTAGTTCCGTTAAGAAGCTGTCAAACGTTTGTCCTTCTTTCTGGTAGACATTGAAGAATTTATATCCTTCAAAGATTACATTTTTTAGTGGTTGACAGTAGACTTCAAATTTTTTCGGGATAGTTTCAAGTTTATCCTTATCTTCTTCTGTTGCATACTTAAATTTGTTGTAGACTTCAAGTCCATCTTCACCAATCAAATTCAGTAGAATGACTATTTTAGTAGTTTCTTCAGCTTTCTCTTTCCCTACTGCTTCCATAAACAGTGTGTATCTTTGTTTGAAATTATGCCAGCTTTCTGATATGTTGCCGGTTAGTTCTAATGATTGAGGTGGGCGAAAAACGGTGTTCATTATGATAATTTTAGTCTTCAAGTTAAGGTTATCCACTTGGCCGTATATTTGTGTCCAACTCTCAATTAGAAAACTAATTTAACAAAGGCACCGTTCACTTCTGAAACGATGCTATGTTAGTGTTTAGTTATTTCTTCATACAACTAGAAAGTATACAATACATAATTGAATTTAAAAAGCCTCTTCTCCTTCTCTGCACTCATTTATATATCGGTCACAATATTTAACAACTACTCTAGTCATGTATATAATTTATATATTTAACATTTTAAAATATACAACACCAAGAATAGAACGCTATATGTATCATGATATAAAACGTGGTCCCTCAATTGTTCAAGGATGCTTTATAAGTGCAACCTAGCTATAACAGTCTTGTAGCATGCCACCGCCACACTCGTGTTAGGGTTAGGGCGCAACGCGTCACGCGCATCCTTGTAATTGAGGAACATAACCTCATCATTAACATCAATGACGCTGTCCACGGTGATGTACGGATTTGACAAACATAATCAAAATCGAGTTTTACCCCTTCCCTTTCCTCATAATTTTGAATATAAGCTAACTTCTCATCTTGTAAGGTACATCACTCTGGCCTCCTCTGGCTTCTTTTTTAGTTTTCAAAAAAGTATCAATGTACCCGTGAAACAATCCGTCAGAACGTGTCTGACGATCGTAAACAGATACATTGTACTCCTACACTTCGTGTACGGCTTCAACGGTGTAGCCTTCCTCAACGGATTTTCGGGTCTCGTCAATCACCCAGATGCCTGAGCACCCTGATGGTCCCTATGCCGTTCCTGTTCTAAGGAATCTAACCTTTGCAAACCCACTCTATAAAATGCTAGAGTGAGCTGAAGATCACCCCGACCGACATCTCTCGGTACTGAATTGGTAATTATTGCATCACCATGCAAACCAGCTCTGAGTCTGATATGGCAGACTCAAAATGCCTAATACGGGAATACATGCAGGCTAAATAATATCCCTCTAGGGTACCCTGCCATTCCTGTACCGAGAAGCTGGGAGCCTCACCCTTGCCAGACCTAAGTCGAGATGTTGTGACGTGCCATCGGACACCACGGTCCCATGTCACCGGACAACGAGTTGCCCCTAGCCGTACACGGTCCACGGTGAGTAGCTGCGCCTCAAACATCTCTTCGAGAGAGGCGATGTGACTCACAAGAAGCTGGTTAGGCCACCTGTGGAACTTAGGGAGTCTCTCCTCCAAAGAGCTCTCAGTCAATACTATGAAAACTGGAGGCGTCAGTTGTCTATGGTCGCTAGGACACCCCAATCTCACCTTGTCTGACAGACCCTGCAGTTGCCCCTGTATGTCCAGCAGTCTCCCTGCAGTAAACCCCACATAGTGAGTGAGCCCCTCCTGAGCTGTGAACAAATAAAGGGTCTCTTCCTACGTATCCTGAATGAGCTCAATCAAGACTTGCATCTGCTCCAGCTGACCTGACTTGGAGGACCTTACCTCAAAGCTGAGGTTGCTCAACCCCCCCTCCCCCTTTAACTGGGCGGTAAAACTTTCAAGTTTGGTGATCACCATCCGTTGATTTGACTCCAACACGGCCGTGACTTGCGTTTGAGTTTCAAGGGAGTGTTGACGCACTTCCTACATCTCACGCTGAAAGCTCACTTCAGTGGATGCAACTCTCGCCTCTACAGCCTCCCTATTCCTGGATAATTCGTGTGAGAATTCCTCCTTGATGGCACTGGTAAGGGAACCCATGGAGTTTGACAGCTCATTCCGGGTCCTATCCTGCCAATCATTGGCCTCATTCACCCCAAACTTAGCCTTTGTTTTGGCGTCTAACTGGGCCTGCATCTGCAAGAACTTCAACTGGATGCCCGCCAACAGATCCTGAGGTGGAGTTAGGGATACGATGACTGGGGTGGAAGCAATATATGGGACCTGATCTTGAACTCTACCCTCATTAGAGTCCTCCTGACCATCCACGACCACTTCCCTGTCAAGTGTAATCAAATCCTGTTGGGGTCCCATAGGATCACCAGACACTTCTTGCCCCTCTGACATCCCTATCGCTTCATTCATAACGCCACAGAATACTTTACTTAAACTCATAATATATTAACCCTCCTGGCTCATTACATACACTGACTAATATCTATGTCGCTAAACAAGCCCCGACGTTGATCGCCACTGTGGTAAAAACGGAAAAAAGTATTATATTATACTACTATAAAGCCACAAGGCTGACTCACTCACTGACATTAATATTTACCCACTTCTAGATGAGCTAGAAACTTGAAATTTGGCAAACTTATAGCTTCTAGTCTGTAACCGACGGGAAAATTCCAAAAAGTTTGAAATTTTAATTTTTAACCTCCAAAAAAAGATCAAAATGCGGAGCAACTTTAAAGTCGGTGTGGTATATACAATACATTACCGGTAGCTTTAAGTTGTTAATTTCAAAACAACGCTGGAATTACATTAGTTTGAATGCACTTACAAAGAAAACTCACCGAGGGGGTAGGGGGTGGAGCCCCCAACGAGCAAAGCGAGTATATATCTAGGACTATTAATAATAAAATAATAATCATTAGTAATAATATAATGAAATTAATAATGAAAATAAACAAAATAATAATGGGATCCAGGCTTAATAAAGTGAAAATAAATTTAGATCCGCAAGAAACTTATATAATTTTGAAACCACTGGGTAGCTATATACATGCATTGGTATTACCTCTGTAAACCTCATTGAGGAGCTGGGAGTTCATAACCATATGAGGTCAACACAATTTAAATAAAACTCTTACCTATTATTTAGAGTTGCCTAAATAATAATAATAGCTATAAACAATAGTATAAACAATACAATAAAAGTTAGCTTTGTTTTGTTAGGTCAACATAACTTATAAAAAAGACGAAAAACTGAAGGTAATCAATTGAAAAATGTGTATTCTTTCAATTCCTAATAAAAAATCAAACCATTCTCCCTAATAATACACCTCTAGTATAGTGCTAAATTGATAATAGAATATTTTTTAAATATAATTTGGAATAGCAAATTTAAACAAAATGAAGTAAAATAAATTGGTTGTACATTCCTTTATGTTAGGTCCAACAATCTATTTCCCAGAGTTAAATAAAATAAGTTAATTTAGTTGAAATGTATATTTCTGCCGAAAAAGAGCGTGTTACTATGCTAAAAAATCATATTTTTAAGATCTGTAAACGTAGGATGCACTGATGAAGTCCGATTAGATTTTGAAGTATTGTTGTCATTTTAGAATATATTTGCTGTAAATTATGAGGAAACATATACCTGTGGATTTTTTTAATATCTTGGAAAACTAGTAGAATTTATGTCAACCAATAGGCCCAGGCCGGAAATCAAGCCTGGGTCTTTCCATTTCCATATTCTACACGTCAAAATTGACCATTAAAAATTCAGATTACTACGGGCGAATATCCACTTCACTTTTTTCCTTCATAGCCAACATGCAGAGAGTCTCTTTTTAAGTCACGAATTCTTGCACATTCAAAATACGTTCCAAAATGAGCAAAGACAAAATCTTGACTAAGATGAAAGTAAGCTTGTCATAGACTTAATAAACAAAAAAGGAACAAAGATAATAAATTAGTACGGTGGAAAATAGGAATAGATAATGAAATGTCCGTGAAATAAAACACACTAATTACACATTACAATATAAAATGTACCAAGAGTATTTACATTTAAAAAAAGGAGTTAAATCCTCTAGTGTCAGTTTGTTGAAACTTTCCACATAGCTTCAAAGACGTAATTACATGTCTTGTCACTAGGTTACACCAGCTTACGTTCAATTGAAAAAAAATTAATTCTTATTATGGCCAATAATTAATCATTCTAAAGTTACAAGATGGCACGACAACGGACAATGGTTGTAACTCTTTCAAATATTGATACATATTAGCCTTGTTTTGTAGAGTTAAATACACAATCTGAAATGAACATGGCTCCAAAGAATAAAGTATTTTGAAATTCAATCGTAACAAAAACTACGAGTATTTTAGGCGCAATGCTAAACTGTCCTTATCCTTAAAATACGGGGAATGACTTTATAACCCAGTTCTTTGGTACATTATTGAACCCAACAATTTCTTATTACTAATCAACCACAAATACTTTTTTTGATATCATTGTGCTTTACTTTCCGTTCAGGTTATACACCTATACAGGTTGTTCGAAAACTCATATTCCAAACAGCACATATAGCGTGTTTTAACCTAAAGTAATACAATATTCCTATACATTGATATCGGAAAACTATGCTAATACCATCAAATTGTGTTCAAAGTTTCGGAGTACAGCGACGGGAAAGCAAAGCTATCAAGCATGTGTGTACAATAAATTGCATAGGAGCTAGGTGCGTGGCACTGCACATTTTCATTATTTGCGTAAATATATTTCTTGAAATAGCCTCACATACAGCTTTGTTTTGACAATCAGGGCTTTATTCCCGGTACATTATATGTCTGGGCAGTGGACAGTATTCACTAAGTAACAGAATAGCCAAAAAAATTTCAAGTTCTTCAGTAGTTCAATTTAGGTTAGGTTCATTCTCTTGAAGTGAATAAAGATTTGTGTATTCACATATTATTTCAATAACATCAAGGTCATAAAAAAGTTCAAAGAGTGTAAAGAGATCACTATCAATTTCCTAAAGCCAATCATGTAGTTCAAAATCCTTTTACTTATACTGAGGTATATCCTTTTTCGCCCAGTTGCAATTTTATTTTTATTTTTGCTGACACTTTATTTTTACTACTAGAAGTATCCGCCATTTCATTAAAAGTGGGTTTACTTTACTTAGTGTAACGTTATTACTAGTCAAATATTGAATATTTTTAGCCCCATCTGACGTATTAAAACTATTTGCTTCAACAGGGTTTCCGATAAAACTTGTTTTAACCAAAGAGGATGAAAAATTACCTGATAATATCATTTTAGTTACTTCCCCATTGACAATCTTTGGAACAGTTGCTTACGCTCAGCTCAACATCTGATTTCCAGATAGGCGATATATGTCCGCATTATATTCTTCACCGCTGTCTTCATCAGATTCAATCCCATCCGGTGGAAAAATAGCAATTTTCCCTTCTAAAATATCGTTATCTTCTGCTTAAATCTCTGCTATTTCATGTAAACTGAGCCTGAAACTTAAAGCAACAATCATGCCATTCGAACCCACTGTTCCCAAATGGGAACACTTGAGTTTATTGTTCATTAGAAAAAAATAATAATAAAGGAAATAAACATTTTTATCTATACATATTATAACAAAGCTATATATAATGATTACATAGTATTTTATAGAAGATTAAATAAAAGAGTGAAGAGTAAATATTTACTTTTTTGAGAAAGCCATGGTGTTATGCTTTAACCTCAAATGTTCCACACTGCTAATCAAACACATTTGTTCTAAACATATGAAAACATGTCAGCTACAAACAATAGCACCAACTGATTATCTCAAAACAAAAATTCCCACCATAATATTTAATAGATATTTTTAGGGCAAAAAATAAAATGTTCCCTTTTAGGAATAGTGGAAGTAAATGTGTTAATTGTGGTATGTTCTGCTGCCGTGCTTCAAGTTGTCGAGGTGTGCAGTGCCACGCGACTAAGTGCTATGCAACCTGTTGTACACACGTGCTTGCACAGCTTTGCACTCCAGGCGCTGTACAAAAAAAAAAATTGAACCCAATTTAATGGTATTAGCATAGTTTTCCGGATAAAAGTGCATATGAATTTTGTATTACTTTTGGTTCAAAAAACTATATGTACAGTTGGGGCCATGAGTTTACAAAAAACCTGTATACTAATTACACTAATGCACTAGGGATTAAAAAGGCTGAATTTAAAGGAGGAAGTGTCCCCACACTTGTGAGGAGGGAGAGTGGAAAGCCATTTAGAAAAACCACAACCTAAGCCAGCTAAGTCCATTGGAGAAACATTTAGTACAAAGTGGCCCACAGCCAGAGCCCCTTGCCCCACTAGCATCACAATGATGCTGGGCACTCATCATGATTAAATAAAATAAAATAAAAAGAGACACACCTGTCATTTACAAACAGCTACAGGCTGTCTACCAAAAATAGTAGTAGCCAATATAGTCGCAATATAACTAATAAGAAATAACTTACTTAATTAGGTATCTAACACCAATTTACTAATCCTATAGAGTAATTTGTATTGTACACTACTTCCTATGTCACTAAGTTAGGCCATTTTTTATTCTCAATGCAAAATGGCTGTCATTTGGGCATTAACATACTGTGCTTTGCACAGCTCTAACTAAACAAAATAGTACAATCAGTCGTTAAGTGACTTAACACTAGACATATATAGGAAACTACATTAGTGCCTGTGCCTGTTAATAGTACAGACATTAGGAATATTCCACTCAGGGATATAAAATTAACCTAATAAAACATACTAGTACAAAATTACACTATGTTCCCAAATCTGGGTCAACCAAGCAACATAAATAAGATGATGTTACATATTGCCAGAGGTGGGGTGCTATCTCCGCCGGGCTGGGGTGTTAGACGGTTCCACCATCTTGTAGAACAATGGTTGACGGTTGAAGAACGGCACGGTCCTCGAGCAGTGAACAAATTGAGAGTATCAGTCCACTAGTAACATAAATATTCAACATTTATTTAGATTAGGTTAGCAACTAATCCAGCCCAGCCGAGGGAAAGAGTGGGGAAAAGATGACCAATCAAATACGAGAACCACTAAGAAAGATGCCAAATTGATGATGCGCTATCACGGAGGCGCGTCCATCAGTTGGTTTTATCTTTGAGGTGAAGACAAGGGCCGGCTTTCATACTCTGAGGAAATAAAATGGAACAATCGGATGACGAAGTTGAAGCATGCAAGCACAAGTTGCTGACTGGCGAGTCAAGAGCGGTAGTTTATATTAGTTACTTCCAGTGATGTTTCTCTGGGTTAAATATGCCTGCATGTGAGTGCTAAATGCCTATAGTCCGTCACACTACCTATTGAGTGGGTTAGGTAATATGTATAATGTTTATATAGCATATTATGCAATCTTATCATTAGTTGAGGTACTGCTCATTTACGATACAGTAATATTTTAGCACCGCGGCTTACTACACGTTCGGGCTGTACGCTTAAGTACTAATTATGCTAATGGTTATTGATTAGGAAGGATGAATTTAGAGTAAGTGAACCCACATTTGCGTGGAGGGAGTGTGGAAACCCGTTTAGGAAAACCGACCTAGATTCGAACCTTGATCTACCAGTCCTCGGCAGTCTAGCAAAACACGAAGTAAGTGCGTTAGCTAGCTACGCCACCGAGGCGGGTGCTACAGTAATAATAATAATAATAATAATAATAATAATAATAATAATAATAATAATATTTAGCACCGCGTCTTACTACCCGTTCGGGTTGTACGCTTAAGTACTAATTACGCTAATGGATTAGGAATTGGGAGGGTTGAATTTAGAGGAAGTGAACCCGCATTTACGTGGAGGGAGAGTGGAAAACCATTTAGGACGGGGAGTCCTTGGTGGCCGAGCTCAACACGACTAGCGCGTTAGCCAACTACGCCACCGAGGCGGGTTGCTACAGTAATGTTTTATTAAAATGTTGTATATTATTTTTAATTTGGATTATATCAGCACACGCCATATAAGGTGACTTATTTTAGAAAATACGCAAAACATGTTCCTCGCCACTCGATTCATCAACATAAAACGAGAAGTTCTCATTTTCACAATGATATTATCTTTGGCCTTATCGGAGATTGAACCCAATATCCTTAATTTAGCAGACAGATGTTCTAATGACTACTCAAAGGAGACGAATAATTTCTATGTTAAATCCTGGATGAAAGTCTAAAAAATATTTAAAGTTGAAACATTGGGTAGACCAAAATCTAAAACAGTAAATTCATTATTGTGAAACATTCCCATCTAGCATTCATTTAGAAAAAAAAGAACAAAAAAAATACACTAGTGTTTATTTTGGCGGAGGAAGGAAAAAGGTTCATTATAACGTTCAACTTTATTTAATTTGCATACGTTAATTTACATACAAATAATACTTTTTTGAATAAAAGCGTAGAGAAAACAAACACACAAAGCCTATTTTCAAATTTTTCATACATATACAGTAGATTTTTTTTAATGGATACAAAACAGCAACAGAAAAAAAAAAGCCTTTCAAACGAGAGGAAAGAAGAAAATTACCTAGAAATAGACATGGAACAAAAAGTACATTTAGCAGACTATTTTTAGCACATTAAATTGGTTTTTTCGTGGTTTTATTTAAGAAGAAGCTTACCATCAAGCTAACTCTTAAGTTTTATAGAAAACTTTTAAAAACATTAGAATAAATATTATAAATTTATTAAAAATTAGGGGATGAATAACTTAATCGATAAAATACGTAAGTAGTTTCTATTTTAGTGTGTATAAATGATAATTACTATTTATGTTTTTTAACACATATCTGAAAAGAAAACCATTTTCATTCGTTTGTGAGTAAGTGAGACTTGGTTACATACTAGGCTATATTTAAAACTTTTTTAAAATAGTTTCGTTTTGTGAGTAGGCTATGTTGAAAATATCGATGGAAATGGTATCAAATATAGAAAAAGCAAATAAAGAAGGGAAACTTTGAAATAAAGAGTTGATATAATAGTATATGTAATAATAGTTTGACGAAGATGATTATAGAAGGAGATGCGGAAAGGATACATTCAGGAGGGAGTACATTAATCACATAGCGGACGGAGTTGTCACATGAAGGTACCAAGATGTAAGTAATTTAGCGCATGTTATCCAAACATTCTTACAATGTGTCCCCCGCCCCCTCATCTCCTAGCAATCTTCTGTCACCACTCCACACCAGAGACCATCAGATAATCCCGTCTCTAGTTAACAACTTCTTTGGCCGTGGTCGTAGCTAAGGGTGAGGGGGGATGGGAAGTCGTGTGGTCACCCCTTGTTGGAAAGGTTGAAGGGGTTGCAAATGAATAAAGAGAAAATGTCTAGGAACTTTCTAGGAGCCATGTATTCCATTATAAAACTAAAAGAGATCCAAGTGATCACGGGATGAATCCTGGGTGGCTCAGTGGTAAGAGCATTGGTGCACTAAGCCAATACAGCGACCATTTTTAGTATTCATTATAGTGTTCAACAGCTAATTTTGAAATTGATTAACCCATTGGCAGTGTTTGTTCTGTATAGTAAATCACTCTTTAAATTTGGTTGGTGTTAATTCTACTTATGTAAATGTCCCAACAGTAACATTTTTAGTAGGCCTATTGTATAACATATATTTGCATACTTTTCTTGCTCTACTCACCGACTGAGTATATTCTAAGACGTTGTGGAGTTTACTGTAAAGGCTCTTTATGAGGCTCTTTTTAAGGCATCTGCGATGAATGCAATTCAAAGTCTAATAGACAAAGTGATTGATGAAGAGGATGAAACAAGGGAAAGCACCGGTTGTGGATGAAATTACTGTAGACATGATATTAGCAGCAGATGAAGCAGGCATACAATGGCTATACAGGGTGCTGAGAGTGGTTTGAAAGCAGGAAAAGGTACTGGAGGACTGGAATAAAGGGAGTTACGATACCTATTTTCAAGAAAGGAGGCAGGAAGAGGCGTACACATTATAGAGGGATATCGCTGATGTGCCACTGTACAAAAATATATGAGAAGATACTGGAAAAGAGAATAAGAAAGAAAATGAAAGGAAGGTTGAGAGAGGAACAGAATTGATTTAGAGAACAGAGATCTCCAATATACTTAATCTATGCCATACTAAAGCTGATGGAAACAAGGTATGAATATGGGAAATACTTGGTAATGGTATTTATGGACGTGGAAAAGGCATATTATGATAGTGTGGAGAAAATTAAAGTTTAAAACGTGATTGAGGAGGCCTAAGTGGAAAGAGGAGTTGTAATGAGAGTGAAAACATGAATATGATAACAGGAGTTGTGTTTAGGCGATAATTGGAAGGATGGAAAGTTCCATATAAAAATGGAGTGAAGCAGGGCAGTGACCGTTTACCGCTACTACTATTTGTAATGGTAATGGAAATGCTCATGAACAAAGTGTCAGGAAAACTCGGTGAGAAAAGAATCAATGTCATGATGTTTTCTGATGACTTGATGGTATGGGGGGAGAAGGAAGAGGAAGTACAGGAACAACTACAAAAATGGAATGAAGAAGTGAAATAGTGTGGAGAGAAATTTAGCATGGCAAAGTATGAAGTGGTAGTAATGAAAAGGAAGTAGGTGAAGCCTTGTAAAGATATATATACGGTTTGATGGAGTAGAGCTGAAAATAGTACAGAACGTAAAATATCTTGGAAGCATGTTTGAGGCAAAAGGTAGAAGTAGAGAGGATATAATGAGATAAGGACAGCAGGGAGAGTTGTTCTATAGGTGTGTAAGAGACCTGCTGTGGAGAGTTGTTCTATAGGTGTGTAAGAGACCTGCTGTGGAGAGTTGTTCTATAGGTGTGTAAGAGACCTGCTATGGAGAGTTGTTCTATAGGTGTGTAAGAGACCTGCTATGGAGAGTTGTTCTATAGGTGTGTAAGAGACCTGCT
>CABFWB010007442.1:8166-24748 GCA_902151455.1 Timema bartmani | reverse complement strand
ACCCTCCCACCCGCCATAGCTAACACTTTAAAGGTGTATAGTTCCCTCCATTCTATCTCCAGGCGAACGCTGATGCACCTAACCTATTCCAATTACATCCTCCACACCAACCTGTCTATCCTACACCCAACTACTTGAGCCCCTCACTCTCTTCCCTGGAACCCTAGCACTCACGAGTCTATAATGGTGACGGCTCCCTACCCAACCAGTGCAGGTTTCTACAGTCTTTCCACCCCTCTTACCCTCTAACTCCTGTCTCGTTATATCTCCATGGTTGGTGTACAAATAGACAATGTGAATGTGAGAGTGCTGTTATTTGCAGATGATGCCGTATTAATGGCTGAAAATGAAAGTGACTTGCAAAATGCATTAAATTGTTTGAATGTGGTGACACACAGAACGGATCTTTGTATAAATGTCTCCAAAACTAAGGTAATAGTTTTTGATAAAGATGGATTAGTATTTTTTTTAACACTGTGTCCTACTACCTGTTCAGGGGTGTGGTTTGAAAGGGAATCCAATGTGTCAATGTGAAAGAAGCGTCTTATGTTGGTCTTGACATATTGAGAGGGTGAGTGTGGATCGAGTGACAAAGCAAATATATGAAGGTAGAGTGTGTGGATCAAAAGGAAGGAGAACACCCTCTAAGCCTTGACTAAATGTTGTAGGTGAATGTGTGAAAAGAGAAATGAAGGTAGTATGCAAGGATAGGGAAGTGTGGAGAAAGTTGGTGAGGTTGTATTAAGAACGTAGTTTTTTTTTAGCTAATGCACAGTTTCTTGCTTACCCCGTAAGGGAACGGCGGGTGTGTGTGTGTGTGAATCTATAATTCCCTAACATTTTACTTAACATCTATTACTATTTCCAGCCTATGGTCTGAGTGAGTTTATTATTGAAGCTATATATTTTCCACTACCAGCTTGTTAGGCCTGTAGTAGCTTCACATGCCTTATAATCTAACTTAAGACTAGTACAGGCACAACATCCAGTCCCCGGCTGTTAATTTACCATTGTGAAAGGTTAAACCCACATTTCACCAATGATAGATTTTTCGGTCATGCCAGGAAGAGGAATCGAACTCGGGACCCTTAGCTTAGCTGACAGACACGCTACCGACTGATCTAAGGTGTTGGATTAACATTTTACTGACATTTTACAATTGCTTGACTTTTACAGGTCGGTTTCCCTGACTGTGGCCACATGTATAAATAATAAGTCAAGTAATTTATGTGATATTTGCACCCACATTATTTAAAATATATATATAAAAAAATTAATTTGTATACATCCCCCACCTTCAATTTTTCTGGTCGTCATTTTTAGAATGTAGACTACTAGGGATATGTCAATATCAATATTTCATGTAGCTGTTCCAAATCGTTACAGTTACTCCATAGATCATAATCATGATCAGACATTTCCGGGTCATCTGGCACATCTTCCATTCCTGTCAATCTTTCCAAACTTCTCCTCAGCCCCGCCATAGATAAGAAAAGTTACACTAATTTAAAGAATATGATATTTAAACTCCGCTATAGCTGTAACTAACAAACATAATAGTTTGGCTATTTAATCCATAATTATATGTGCATCATACAACTGTCACTGTACTAGTGGCAGCATAAAGCCTTCCTGAGTCAAAGATCAATGAGTTATCTGATAGCTCCTTATCTTTTTTTTATGTATTTAGCACCACGTCTTACTACCTGTTCGAGTTATACACTTAAGTACTAATTACACTAGTAGATTAGGAATTGGGAAGGTTGAATTTAGAGGAAGTGAACCCACATTTGCGTGGAGGGAGAGTGGAAAACCATTTTAGGGCCCCCCCCCCAGTTCACCAGACTGAGATTCGAACCTCAATCTCCCCGTCCTCGGCAGTCTAGCTCAACACGATTAGCGTGTTAGCTAACTACGCCATCAAGGCAGGTCTCGTGATCTTAATTGATTACTCATATGTAGCTGACAATTTCTGAATGTCCATCACAGACTCTACTTTAAAATATTAGTGAAGAATGACAATGGCATGAAATAACTCCTGAATAGTTCAGTTGTTAGAGCATTGATGTACTAAGCTAAAGGTCCTGGGTTCGATTCCAGTGCCTAGTGTCAACTATTAATTTAAAGAATTTGATAGATCTTGTTATTATTCAATTCAACATCTTATGTAGTAGTAGTAATAATAATAATTTTATATGCTCTATATATAAGGTAGTATTTCAAATCTTTGTTCTTTTGTGCTCTAAATAATAATAAATCAGTTATATAAAAATGGTATTTTAAATTTGTTCAGAAGTGAAGAATTATTTCTTATGGACAGACTGCTAACCTTAACAGTGCAGTAGCTAAGGAATTGGAAATAAACCTATCATTGGTAACATCTAATAAGCTACTCTTAATCGTATCAACTGGTTTTTTTTCTATCTGTTGAATCCATTTTAAATCATATTTACTATATTATATTTTGTAAGAAGGTACAGGAAAGGTGGATAGAAACATATAAAAGGAACAAACACAATATGGCTTTTATAATGAAAAGAAGAACATAGTTCACACTTTACAATGCTGCCACTGGACAAAGTAAGTGGTTGCCTCTTGAAGAAAATTGGTTGTTACCGCCCAACCCCCTGACCTAGATTTCATTCTATCAGAACTCATCAGGGAGGAGTGTGAAAGAGGAAACCAAAATACAGAAAAGGGAGAAAATAGAAATTTGTAATGAATGATAAGATACATAGAAAGGAACATGTACTATCGTGCTGCAAACAGTATTGTTACTCAGTGGCATGCCTCCAACACAGCGGCTCTCAAACTTTTTTTAGATTGTACCCCAAAGATCAAAAAAATTCCAAATTACAGGCTTTAAAAATATACCACATGGTAAATTATTGACCTATTTAATCTATTGGAAAAAAATATCCATATTAAAAATATTTCAAATGTGACAAAGCTAATTAGAGGGAATCCTACTGATATAGCCTTAACATTATCTCTTATTGAGAATAGTTATGATCAGTTAAAAAAACATTATTTTACTGTAAAATGTTTTATAAATTTTCCTCACAAATTTGTTAAAAAAACCAACAAAAAAACCTAAACACAATATTTTTAATTGTAATTCTGGAGCTAATATATTATGGATCCCAAAGTTTTTCAGTGAGGTTCAGTGACCTGGTGGTCTAGGGGTAAGGTGTCAAACTCCTGTGCTGGGGGTTTGAGGCTCAATCCTTGGTCTCCGGCACAGATTTATCTGATTGCCAAACCCTTCCTTCACCTCTGAAAAGACGTGTATTAATCACAACTTGTGAATGTATGAAATACTAAGTCTCCAGCGTGGCTCGAATCCCATGTTAAACTGTAGGTCCTCCATTTCATCTCACAATCACCCTGCCATCACACATTAGCATACGTACGTATAGCCCAAACGGGTAGTAAGACATGGTAATAATGATAATAATAATTTTTCAGCAAGAGGGGTGTGGCTGCATGGCTTGGCACTACTTTGTATATGTTTGGTTGTCCAGTTGAAACTTTAAAGCGGAGGTCCAGCTCCAAATTTAGCCTATTACAGTACTTATTTTTTAGGTACACCATGGATAAAAAACCACTCTCACAGAGATATGTTGTTGAGAAAGGCATAATAAACTGCTGATGTGGAAGGTGTCAAGTAGAGGGTTGAAAATTCTCAGAAATCGGTCTCCAGCCGAGAGCAAATACGAGGAAAAGAGGGGTGCAAATAACCAGATAATGGTAACTGCCAAGAAATTGGGGTTTTCCATAAGTCCCTTGTTATTTTGCCAATTTCTTTAAGTTAAGCAGTAAATAACACCATCTGTTGCAGCAATTGAAAACTACTTCAATATAACTGTATGCAGTCCTCAAAGGTACAACATTTGTTTGCCAATTTTGAGTCACAGAATGTTTTGATCTATTCGTAGTTAAATGAAAGAGATTTTATTATTATACCATTTTCAAATTTCCCCCTTATATATCCAAACTACCCCAATGTGGCGTGTGTACCCCCACCCTACATTAAGAATCAGTAATGTAGGGGTAGATAGAAGGATATTAATTGTTTCCTTGGTGGACGCTGGCTACTTATGCCTTATAAGAAAATGTAGCACAAAATTTATGTTGGCTCAAGTGATAGTTTTTCAATATTGGCAAACTTTTCATATGGCCACAGACAAGAACCAATATTGCAACCAACAGTAGCTATGTATTTATGTAGATATGCTTATTAAGTGTTAGTTCACCCTGGGATATATCACTATATAAAATAACATCTAAGTTTACACCCAACGACTAATCAAAGAATATAGTTATTTTGAATATTACTAATAGTGGTTGTGCCTATACATGATTAGTCAAATTAACATTTTAAAAAGAAGCAATTTGACAAAGGAGAAAATAGTGGAAAATTAAATGAGACAATTTGAAAATACCCCTAGAATACTATTAAAAAAACTTTATTATTAAGTTTGTGTAAACATAACATGCTATAATCAAATTCTCAATTTGAATCACAAAAATTTACTTTTACATTCATTTAAAAATAATTATTTACAACAAACGGTAAGCACACATTATAAAAATATATAAAAGTAAAAGAAAAATGATAACATATTTACTTTGCACACAACCAACAAAAACAATTTGAAACAGATTTAAGGAAATCCAAGGTATATTTCGTTGTTGTGTCAAGAGTAGAGAGTAACTTTAAAAATAAAGTGTTGGTGATACTTATAAACATTAAATTACAATACAACACTTTATAAAAAGCTATAAATGTGTAAAAATATTTTAGATAAATATTTATACTTAAAACAAAGTTGGACAGCTAAGTCCTTTTAATTGTAATATAGTGATATTTACTATTTGGTAAACATATGACAAGGAAGTATAAACTTAACAAGTACATTTCATTGATTTCTAATACAATAGGTGTTAAAAGAACAAAATATATTATATATTAAATACAAACTACAATATCACACTTTGACATTCCTTTGTTCAAAGTTTTAAGATTGGATAGTAGTTGTTATCTTATAATTGAATAAATCAACATTTGGATAACATTTTGAGACATTCATCTGAATTATTTTTTTATAAATATAAGTTAATTTATTTAATAAAATTTAATCTAGATGATAGATACAATAAAATATATTACTAATATTTTGTTATATTTGGAAGAAGGTACAGGAAAGATGGCTAAAAACATGTAAAAAGGAACAAACATATTATTAATGGTAATTGTGTATTCAAAATTATTTTATCAATACTAGCCTAAAACATTTAAAAAACTTATTTTTATGATAATAATAATACAAACAAGATATATATGTTTGTAAGACTATCTAAAATCACAATAAAATCACAGTTGACAAATTTAAATATGATGCAACATAATAAAATAGTTGTTAACAGTACAAAGAAGTCGTTACTGGGAAAAAAAAACACAGTTTAATACTTCTATAAGTTCTGTACAGCAAATAAGTTAACAGATACTAATATTTAATGCACTGGAGCATGAAACTGATGGAAAAGAAAATGTTGATACTTTGTTTCCTAAGAGCAGTTTGTTAGTCAAATAATAAATAGCACAAGATCATTAAAGTTCAAATTTAAATAACCTACAGCACGCCTTGATATGGCAGAAAAAATATTAATAAAACATAGTAATTAGATGCAGATACAAATATTAAATTGGGGTCTATATTTAAATTGAATAAATAAATAATTTTAAAACATGAGTTTGCAATTATTTTTTTTTGCAATCGAATAGAAACATTCTTTAAATAAAAGAGAAACCGAGAAATGTAAAATAAAATTATTCTCACTTTTTTTTATCAACAAGAAGATGATGTTTGTGGATGACCTGATGGTAGGCCTATAGGCCAATGAGGAGAAAGAAGTTCAGGAGCAGTTGGATGCAGGGAATGAAGTGGTGGAGCGATATGGAAAGAGGTTTAATGTAAGGAAGAGTCAGATGCTGACTACAACAACAAAGGATACAGGTGCAAGACTGGCGTGACAGTAGGAGGGGAAAGCTTTAAATACTTGGAGAGTATAATAGAAGTGAGAGAGGGAGGCAAACAGAACTGTGAGAAGTATAATTTGGAGCAGGAATGTGCTGAAGATGTGTAAAGGAGTGTTCTACAAGATGTACTATGTACTAATACTGCCATTTGCAGCAGAAAGTTGGGTAATGAAGGAGCAGGATAGAAGAAGAATTCGATGGATGAAAGGATTAGTTAAGAAGGAGCCATATATATATATTTAGGGATGGGCCGATGCTGATAACCAATCTAATTTATTGGTCGATATTGGCAATCGGCAATCGGCCAAGTTCATCATCAAGCCATCAGTTTTTTATCATGCCGATATTTTACACCGATAATTCAAAATCCATAGATATATTTTAAATTCTCAATTCATGAAAATATAATTCATATTTCAAACAAATATATTTAAATACAATTTCTTGCACGTAAACACAAATTCTTTAACTCTGCGTTAGATATTTTATTTTATAATAAACAGCAAAACCAACATTCTAAACAAAATAAACCATTCACTTTCATTTACCTTAAGGCTTATTTCAAATCATGAAATACTTAATAAATATATTAGAAATAAAGATTTCCTCAAGTAACAAACTTAAACACTTATCAAAAACAATATTAGGTGGGTCAGTATGATTTTATTTGTTGTGGATTTATGAAAAATTAAAAATACATCATATTACGGCTATAAGTAACATAGTTCTAATTGAATACAAGTTGTATACCAACCTTATATGAAATATTACCTATATCTTTCAGCACAAGCAGAGGTCCAAGCATACACACAGCCTTTTTCTTTCTATTTAAATAATTTTCGTTTTGGAGTTGTGTTATTTATATTGTATGTACCCCCTATTTTTTTCGTTGGCTGAAATAACTAAACTGTATTTTATTTACAAAACCATAACGTATTCACACAGCAAAAACAACAAATATGTCCAAGATAACATATCATGATTGTGCTATTGTGTACTCTTGGGGCTAGCTTTACAGAACCGTGTTCAGTAATCATGTGTTTTTCTTACCTTCATGGTGCGTGATGTCGGCTGCCTCCCTAATTACCAAGCGCTCCAAGATTCGCTTGATCATTTGCTCACTGAACGCTACCCGAGATCAGTTCTTAGAGTGCATTCAAGCTTAATGTCGAAGTACCAATTTACCGCTGATGTAAATAGTTGGTTAGTTATTTTGTTGTTTAACTCAGAATTAATGTATTGATCATTTAATTGAGAATTAATAATATAACAAACAGCAAAGACAAAACTTTTCACTGGCTGGGAATATTTTTATTTGGGGCATAATGAAACAAACGGTCTCCTGACTAACAAGAAGGTGAAAGAATAGTGGCACTTTGGTGATAGTTAGTCGAACTAACCTTGCCAGCTTGTGAAAAAAACTGAGGCCGTGGTCTTCTACATTTTGTCATTGTGAATAGTGTTTTAATTTTACATTTATTGTACATTGTAATAAGATTATACCTCAGTGTAGCTCTGTTGGTATAATATCCTTGATATCAATTCAAGGTGAGACACATATTTGTATCTTGACAATTTTCTAAGATACATCCATTTCAGAAAAGCCCGGGGCAGAATTGAACGTTTCACTGTGCTCCAAGTTTAATGTTATACTGTTAAAAATAACAATATTTTTTTCTCTGGTTTGGTCCTAATATAATATATGTATCATATATTGTAGTATTATTTAGGTCCAAACTTGTTAATTTTTCTAGTTATCGATTATTTTTGAATTTTTATTCTTTGTTTTGTATATATATTTACTCTAAGAAATAAATAGATGTAGTTGCCGATTGATATCAAAGTTTCCTCAACATTATTTTGTACTAAATTTTGTATTTTTTAAAGAGAAATATATTGCTGGAGAATAAACTTTTGTGATTACTAAACAAAAGCGCTCCTTGTGTTCTTGCAGCAGGTAGCTATGGTACAAGATTGTGTAAGAAAAACAGCAATAGGGAGCTTCACTGCAGAAAGCATGAAAGATGCTGTACAATTGGTTGAGCAAGGTATGAGCTTACGCAAAGCAGCCAAGGAAAAAGTGATGAAATATTCAACTCTATTCAGATATGTAAAGAAAAAAGAAAAAGCAGCTGGTGGTGAGGCCTCAGTATGACTGCCGGAAAATATTCACAACTGAAGACAAACTATATCTTAAAGTGTTCCAAAATGTATTATGGGCTAACCTCAAAAAGACTGCAGGTGTTTGGCATACAAGATGGCTACAATTAACTCCATTACATGCCCTGACACCTGGAAAGAAAATAGGATGACAGGAATTGATTAGTATTTTAATTTCATGAAGAGGCATCCGAACCTAAGTCTTAGATCTCCTGAAGCCTGCAGTTTGTCAAGAGCAACATACTTCAATATAACGAATGTGAACTTATTCTATAATAATCTTGAAGAGGTTTTGAAAGCAGAGATCAAGTTTGCAGATGGGACCAGAATTTACAATCTTGATGAAACTGCCACTTCAACAGTTCATAAGCCACAAAAGGTCATCGCTGAATAGGGATCAAAACAAGTAGGTAAGTGCACAAATGCTGAAAAGGGCACAACTGTTACCACATGTTGTATTATAAGTGCAGCCGGAAATACAATTCCACCAGCTATGATCTTCCCTAGGGTGCATTTTAAACAATACACGATTAAGGATGCACCAGCTGGGACTTTGGATTTTGCAAATCCTTCGGGTTGAATGACATCTGATCTCTTCATAGAGGTCATTAAACACTTCATACATCACACCAACAGCTGAAAGGAATCTCCAAGTTTGCTGCTCTTTGACAATCATGACCTTTCCTCCACACTTCTCACATAAACCGCAACCACTAGAACAAATTGTTCAAAACCTACTACAATGCTGCAGCTGACAGTTGGGCGAACATTGTCAATATATGATATTTCTTGGATAGTCAGAATTGCCCATGAGAGGGCATTGTCTCCACAGAACATCATGTCTGGATTCAGGACGTCAGGAATTTTCCCTTTCGATAGACATATTTTCACAGACGAAGATTTCCTCAGCTGCTATGTGACTGAATTTGTAAATAGGCCTAATGCAAGAGACCCAACCCCTACCATAGGCATAGATGAAATTGATCCCAACACTGAAGCCACACAAGAAGATGAGCCCAGAGAACAAGTGAGTGATGCAGAGAATGGAAATTTAAACAGCCAGAAAGCTGGAACTTCCACAGCCTACAAGCGTCCCGAACACTTCAGAGGATACCCAAAAGCAGGTGCATGCAAAAACCAAAATAGGATTACTCGTCAGAAAAGAAGCTTAATTGTTACAAGCACTCCTGAGAAATATGCTATAGTGGAAAGGAAACATCACCTGAAAGTAAAGGGTTCTAAGAAATTGTTGTTCAAGAAAAAGGAGGACATGTAACAGAAACTATCCTTGAAGAATCTGAGGATGATGAACTGCCACCTCTCAGTACTACTTTTGAGGACATTGAGAGAGAACCTCAGAAAGGAGAGTTTGTCCTCGTTCAGTTTGATATTCCTGGACATTGGAGAAGTGGTCTTAAAAGATGAAGATGATGACTGTGAAGTTACATTTCTCAGATGAAGCAATAAGACAAGTGATAAGTGTGTGAAGCCTCTTGTAGAAGACAGAGCATCAGTTTGTGAAGATCAGATAAAAATAATTCCCCCAAATCCATCATTTTGTGGTCAGACAAAGAGACAGAACAGTTATTTGAGCTTTGGTGTGAATTTTTCTTTAATACACATTAAGTCCTTTATAACATAGACTGAAATAGGATTTTAAACCTATTATTATTATTATTATATTTATTTTATTTATTATCATTATCATTATCATTATCATTATTATCATCATCATTATTATTATCATTATCATCATCATCATCATCATTATCATCATCATCATTATTATTATCATCATCATCATCATCATTTTTTTATTATTATTATTATTTTTATTATTATTATTATTATTATTATTATTATTATTATTATTATTATTATTATTATTATTATTATTATTATTATTTTGTGGAAGCATTTTAACAAAAATTGAAAACATTTTGTAGTGTGGAATTTTTTCAATTACATTTTTATAAGGCTATAATGTGATTGGCTATTATTCCAAGTAGACAAAAAATATTTTTTAAGATTTTAATGTTATCAGAACATGATAAAACGTTTCTTAGTTGTTAACACACACAATAAAGTGTTTTTATAATTTAGAAAAAATAATCATGATTTGTTTCATTGTGTCCCGCTAGTAGGGCAGTATGAAATACAACAGTGTTTTAATTAAAAAACAAGTGATGGCATGAATTTATCGTAGCATGAGAAAAAATATAATGACAATATAAGTTAATTCAGCAGTGTTGACAGTTTGTATAGATATTGAGATATCCTACTTATGTTATTGTAATGAAAACTGTGTTGTGTGTGTGTGTGTGTGTGTGTCTGTGTGGCAGAAGTTTTACAGATAAAATGGAGTTTGTAAGAAGTATCATCTATGATACAAATCACAAATTGAACTATGACCAATATGTTGCAAAACTTGGTGAAAAGTAGTTGGAAGAATTTAAATCAATTCTTCAAAAACAACTAAATGTGTTTACCAAACCTGTTGCAGATTATGCTGCTGCTGTAAAAGCTAGTTATCTGCAATCACATTTAATCGCAAGTAAATAAAAAACCATTTACTTAAGGGGGATTTATTTGTGAATACTTGATTAAAACAGTGGAAGTGTTGTTTCCAGAACAAGAATAAGAATTAAAAAGTATAAGTCTAGGTCAAAATACTGTAGCTGGCAGAATCAATGAAAGTACAGACAATCGGTATATAGCTAGTTGGCAGGTTAGGAATAAATGATAAGCATCTACATTCAACATCAGCTCAAGACATTATGCCAAATTTTGGTGATTTGATATCTGGAAAATGATACCAAGGGTCCACCAAAAATAATACAATATGTAACAATAAGAAATTGCAATTTTTTAAAAAAAATTTCTACTTTGTATTCCTGAATATAATATATTATGTTGTCTGATCTGTTAAATAATTGGCTTATCTATTTTATTGAAACGTGATTCAGTTTTTTTTATTGTATATGTGCCAAGAAAATGTTTATTTTGGAATAATTTTTAATCTTAAGTATACTATATATATATTTAGGTTTGTGATCATGATGATGATGATGATGATGATGATGATGATAGTAATAATAATATAAATAATATAAATAATAATAATAATAATAATAATAATAATAATAATAATAATAATAATAATATCGGGTATAAGACAGGATATTTTTTTACATCCATTACTGTTACCAGCCTATGGGCTGGGTCGGTATTTTATTCAAGCCATAATTATATTTTCCCCTACAGGTTTGCTAGGCCTGTCGTAACTTCATATGCCTTATAATCTAACTTAAAGACTCGGACAGGCACAAGAGCCAGGCCCTGGCTGTTAATTCATCACTGTGAAAGGGTAAACCCACATTTCACCATGCAGGGAATCGAACTTGGGACCCTTAGCTCAGTAGACAGTCACGCTACTGAATGAGCTAAGATGTTGGATTTCCAAGATAAATAAGGTAATTAATTCTGAACATGGTTTGTTAAGTTGTTTAAAGGTCACGGTATTTAATTATATTAAAAGTTGTTTTTCACTTTGGACTCTGCACAAGCATCAAATAAATTATTTTTGTTTTCCTATAATGATAGCATTAGACCAGTGGCAGTAATGAATAACAATGTCACATTTTTTCTTGAGCTTCAGTGAATATGAAAGCTATAAATACATTGGGAGATAGAAGTGAGTGAGGTTGGGTCACATGAAGAGTAAAACAACTTAATTATTATATTAGCAATTATAGAGAACACTTCTAACATACCTTAAATTATTATAGGTTTGCATGTATTTTTGTAAGAACTTAATTATTTGTTTGCAATTTGTAGGTGAAACTCTACCAAATGTATGTTGTTTTAAATTATGTCTTTCCTAATTAGCATCATGCGTTTTAAGCCAAAGAACAAAAACAAATGAACTGAGGCAAAATTTGAATAAATATGGGATTTGCCCAAAGAGTACAAAAAACAACAACAAAAAAACATTTAATTATTGTTTATACCAAAAAGTGACAAATTTATCTTTTGTAGAATTAATATTGAGAGTGAGGTCTAAAAAAGAGAAGCTTACACTAAAGGAAAGTGTCCCTCCAGCCGCTGCAAAAGATGCTGTCTTGTAAACAAGAGCCAAATGAAAATAAAGCAATGTAGGGCTTTTGTTTAGTTCAATAAAACATTATGGGAGGATGAATTAAAGTTTTGTGCAGTCAATCCAAGTGCATCGCTTAATATTTCAAATCTTAATGAAATGTTCATAATATTTAAATATGGGTCAAATCTTATATTTCTCAAATCCAAATCTTAAATTTTCTTTTGAATCTCGAATTTTTTTAAATGTAGACTTTTAGTTAGGACTAGAGTAAAACACACCATTAAACCCCATTAGTAATTATATTAATGTAATTAACTATACAAATATATATATATAATTGCTATTACCAATTGCTTAAAATTGTTATTTGAAGTCAAGGTTTTCATTATTGTATTTAAATACTTTTTTTTGAAATTTTTCCAAATATCAAATCTTTTGAGGATTAGAGGATTCAAGAATTCTCAAATGATATCACATTTTGACTAGAATGTTATGAAGAGATGGCAGGTTGCCACACTATGACACGACGATCTTGTCCACCAGTGACAACCAAACTTCCATCATCTGACGCCGTCACTGTTAATACAGGGCCTGCAAAACAGACACACACCAACAAGTTCCCCTTGCACTATAAATACGTACTTGGTTTTATATTCAGATGATATAATTGTAGTAGATTGTATTCACACAGAATGGTTACCATTCTAGATTAGATTACAATCACAAAATGTTTGCTTTGAAGCACATGAATAGATTATGAGAATTCAGTCTAGAGAAAAATTAATAAATGGAAATAGACCAGGGATCTATGACAAGGTTTTCTAATTCTTTAGATTTATATTCTTATGGTAAATTTTACAAATTTCTCATCAAGTCAATAAATGGTCAATATATCTCAAATATATATGCCAAAAACTAAAATGAGTTATTGAAACAATTTGAATTTTTAATAAGTCTATGAATGAGCATTGTAACATCCTCAATTTTGAGGCCCTATTTTGTTTGAAATTCAAGGATAAGGTATGTCCTTTTCCGTTAGTCTGTTTTTGTGTAAAAGACTGCTAGCAGATTTCTCTACATACTTTATCCTAGAATGAGAGTGCAGTTTTGAAGATTACTATTTTATATTTCATATTTTGAATTCGGGTTTTATATCTTTATTAATTATATAATTTTAATTAGTTATTTTTTATTTTAACATGTTTAAGCCTTTCAGGCAATTTAAAAGTAGATACATTTAAATTTTACCTAAATTAGCTTACTGGGTGAACTGGACATTTAACAAAGAGAAAAGTCACAGCATCTATCACTGTCTCTTTTAAATCCTTCAGAACTGCCAACTTGGCGATTATTTCTGTTCAAACAAGTCTCACAATTTTCCAATGCATTTTGGAATGCCACTGTCCAGCCAACCAGAAGTCAGAGAACTAAGTGCCAACTCTTGTCAGAGGCTCAGAGAATCACATGATGTAAGAGAAATCTCTGACGTCAGCTACTACGGCTGTGCTCAGAGTGGCAGCACCCGTGGGTTTCTAGTCAGATGCCATTAGGTTCAACGAGTAGTAAGATGTACAATTTTATTTAAGTTTCACAAATTATGTATAATTTATACTTCTATTTTAATAACAATGTGTTATAAATTGAGTGAGACTAAAATAAAAGCTCATATAATATTTGGAATGAAATAATGTTCACAATCCTTTTTATAAAATTGACTTATAACCTTGTGTGTGGTAAGAGGAATAATTTGATCAACACGTATGTAAGAGCGTCAAATAGGAAGGACGAGGCGCTACAGCTTACAAATGGTTTTCAACATCTCTGAATTTTTTTTTTAGTTAGACTGATAATAGGTTTTTATATTTATAATGAATGAAATATGGGTCAAAATTTAATATCTGGTTAAGTCGCCAACATCATCATTGTAGTTTATTTATCATCATCATCATCATCATCATCATCATCATCATCATCATCATCATCATCATCATCATCATCATCATTATTATTATTAGGCCTATCATTAATCAATTGTAGACCAGACTTGGGATGGTCAGTCGCTTAATCATTAAATATTAAAGTCACAAAATTTTATACACACCTTGAATACATTTATTATGAGCTTACTATCAGGGTACTTTATTTGTTCATAACATCTAACCAATAATTATATGGTAATAAAGCTGGGCAGTGGATAAATTATTTGATAAATCCTGACATTTATCAGGTCATGTTAGCCGTAGTGTTTGAGAGGAGCTGTGCTGCTAGCCTCATGTTTTCTCTTTCTGTTCCTTCACATTCAACATGGATGTTTTTTAGTTTATGACAAGCAAGTTTTAGAAGGGCTAATAAAGGTGATTTATCTATTTGAACACCATCTTCAAGACAAAACCCTGTGTCAAAGACCTAGTTTCTCACAAGCTTGAGAAAATGAGGTGAGTCCGCAAAACAATATAACTTCTTTCTTGTGTCTGTTGAGTTGTAAAAAACCAAGGCTCATCTAATGAAACTTTAAGTTTATTCCATAAACTCACACTCTTCTCATCTAAACTAGTAAAAAAAGTTTGAGTTTTCATTCTTAGTGAAAATGATAGTTGATGGATTTTTTCAGTACCGGTAGACTGCAACACGCACTCATTTCAATGATTATTATTTTATTCAATGGGACATAAAACCAATTTCTTATGACAGCACGACTGATTATGAAAATAAAAATATGACAGGGTGTTACTTTGTGGCGTGCCGGTATGATTAGTGACTACTACTGGCTGTTGCAAAGGTAAGTGGCGTGACACATGATAGACGATAGGGTAGTGGGTGCATAAGCATGACCTTGAAGAGAGCTGCATCATCGCACTGTACCAATGCCATTGGTAATTTTTGGTATTATTTGCCACCACTAATTGGTTTTCAGGCAAAGACACACGCTTTAATATATTATTCTACCTCTACTAAGACATTTGTGATCAACTACAAGATGTGTTGGGTGACCTGGTAGTTTAGGGGTAAGGTGTCAGACTCTGGGGTCCGGGGTTCAATCCTCGGTTCCGGCACAGATTTATCTGATTGCCGAACCCTTCCTTCACCTTTGACAAGATGTTTATTAATCACAACTTGTGAATGTGAGGAATGCCAAGCTTCCACCGTGGTTCGGATCCCACGTTAAACTGTAGGTCCTCCATTTCATCTCACAATCACCCTATCATTGCACATTAGCGCAAGTGCGTACAATCCAAAAGAGTAGTAAGACGCTGTGATAATGATAATAATAATAATAACAATAACAACAACAACAACAACAACAACAATAATAATAATAATAATAATAATAATAATAATAAAGGATGTGTCGCAATCAACTGCCAACTGGTCAAGACTATTTACTGACCCTTGATTTAAAATAAAATATCTTGCACGTTTGAAGATTTGAATAAAAGATAGTAATTTATGAAAAACATACACAATATATTGACCCTTGTAGGTCAGAATATAATTTATTAAATTATAAAGCTTGTTATTTCAAGTATATCATGTTGTTATTACCTGAATGCGCACAAATCTTTATCTTCAGCTGTACAAGGATCAGGTCCCACACATACAAACTTCCGAGACTTCCTCCTAGCAACAAAGTGAAGCCATCCCAACAAAGACATCTAACCACAAACAAATGAAAAGTTGTTTGAACAGTAGATTAAACATATTCCAAATTCATCTAAAATGTTATAAAAATAGTATAGTTAAAATTTTATTTATGTGTCGTTGAGTTATATTCACAATTTAATGGCAACTATGCAAAGATAAATATATTTTTTAAAGATGGGTCAGATCCACTATTTTATAAAACGAAATCTTCATTTTACCTTTTAATTGCAAATCTCGGAAAAAATTATGAACATAAGGGGAAATAAGATTATAGCAAAATAATAATCTTCATTATCAACTGTTTTCAGAGTATGGCTGGGTCAATTTAGTAAAATGGCTCTATCCTTCCACCATTCTTCCTCCTTTAATTGCTTCCATTCTTCCCTTCTTAGTTGCATACTTTCTGTTATCTGCTTCATCATCTCTTTCTTGGCCTCTCTTGCTGTCTTTTTCATACATACTTCATTTCAATTATTTTCTTTGGCATCCTCTTCGTCTCCATCCTCATTACATGCCCATACCATCTCAGTATTGTTTCCTCTACTATCTCATGTACTCAAACATCCTCACTACATGTCCATACCATCTCAGTATTGTTTCCTCTACTATCTCATATACTCAAACATCCTCATTACATG
>CABFWB010007440.1:5930-24760 GCA_902151455.1 Timema bartmani | reverse complement strand
TCGAGATTACTAATACTACCACATACATGGTTTGAATTAGCAATAGTTAACTTTTTTTTAAGAATTTAAAAATGTTCTTTTTTGTTCGTGTTTTAGGAATAAGTGCATTATTTTAAAGTTTAAAAGTCTTTTAACAGACATTTATTTTCAATTAGTAAGTTCCTTAAATCTTTCATAGAGTTCAAATAAAATTTAAAATGGTTTATAAAAAATAAAAGATTTAAGAAGCAGTCTTTTTTTTAACGATTCCTCTTATTTTATAACCATCCAATTTTTTTATATTGTTTTTTCTGATATAAAACGCAAAGTGGATGGTTTTAATTTTATTACTGCACAATATTTAAACATTTTTTTATATTATCAAAGACCTACAGCATTAAAATGGAAAAAAACAATTTCTTAGTAATTACACATTTTTTTGTGGTTGATAATGATAACATTTTGCTTAGTTATTATTACTATTTTAGACTATATGAATATTATCTCTCCAAAGGGACCATTACAGAACACATGACCTTAATTATCAATATAATAAAGTAGTTTCAGTAAATTTGAAACTGTCAAATTACTGTTCACTCTACCATGATCCTACTTTAGATAATTCTGAGCGTTGTTTTGGACACATGGATTCAATGTTGTTGTGCAATTTCCCTAGTGTGTTAAAGCTATTTATGGATAAATTGATATATAATTTTTTATTCTGTTTATCTTTGGAAAAAATTTGATACTAAGAGACCGTAGATCATGCACAACATAGGGATATAGCTAATTACTTGTATCAATAGTATTTTTGTAGCCGTCATTAGTTAATAGAGATGGTGTGAATCTTCCAAATGTCAAAGTTAAATGTCAAATATCCTTTGCTTCGACAAGACAAGTTACGCAACGCTGGTTAATCAAAGTTGCCAGTAACTCCTTTTCACCCCAGCACACCACCTTCTGAGAGCGAGGAGATTTGACAACAGTTAACTGAGAGAGAGCGAAGATAAAGTTTTTCTTCATAAGTCTTGAAGTTCCCTTAGCAGTTATATTGGGTGTACTCTTAGATCTGGAATCTCAGCACATTAGTGGACAGTATAAAAACTTTATTAGTATGTCAATCTTCTTATGTTTGTCCAACTAAAGAAGAGATTTCCGTCCATGCATCATCTCTTACATTTTTTATAATAATTATTGTCTTTCATGTCCCACAGAACAGTATTATTTTTACAAATTTCTACCAACTGCGACTTACTCTGTCCAGCAGTTTGCCATGTTCGCAAGAGGTTCCTGGGTACGTACCACTTGTCCGGACACAAAACGACGTCACAGCTAGAGCTGCTGATCCCTTTGTGTTCGTTCTAAAAACCAAATCTTGGCGGATCGGAATGAACTTCTCACGAACCTAACGTGACATATTCGTTCCGTGTTCGAAGGCCCGTCCAAGCTGTACGAATCTGTTTCATTACAGGTCACATTACAGGCCTAGTTCAGCAGATGTATAAACACCTGAATAGTGATTAAGTTAAATTAGTAAATAAATTATAAATCAATCCGGTCAGATACCTTAGCTCAGTCGGTAGCAAGTCTACCTACAGAGCCAGTGGTCCCGGATTCGATTTCTGGCATGGCTGACAATTTATCATTGATGAAAATATAAATTTATCCTTTCAAATTGATAACTTAACGGCTGGGGACTAGATTTTGTGCCTGTCCTAGTCTTAAGTTATATTATAAAGCATATGGAGCTGCAACAGACCTAGCAAGCCTGTAATGGAAAATATATTATGGCTTGAATAAAAAACTGTCCCAAGGCCACAAGTTGGTAACAGTAATGGATGTTAAAATTTTTATATAAATAGTCGGGTATGTAATATGTTTACATCCATTACTGTTTTTATCCTGTGGCCTGGGACAGTTTTTTATTCAAGCCATAATATATTTTCCATTACAGGCTTGCTAGGCCTGTCGCAGCTCCATATGCCTTATAATATAACTTAAGACTATTTATTTTCTATTTATCTGATCCTCTCCTCGGCCCAACTGTTGCCAGTAGTTGAAAGGAGGACCCCGACGGTCTGGAACTCCGACCACTCAGACCCAACAGCACACTTGTTGCCAAGTGTGGGGGGCCTTGCGAGCAGCGGGATCATTCCATCGCATTCTGCCTTCAGCTGGAACCGAACTTAAGACTAGGACGGGCACAACATCTAGTCCCCAGCCCTTGAGTTATCAATTTGAAAGGATAAATCTTTATGTTAATCAATGATAAATTTTCGGCCATGCCGGAAATTGAACCCGGGACCCTTAGCTCAGTAGGCAAACACGCTACCGACAGAACTAGGGTGTTGGATCAGTAATATAACTGTGTTGGGTGTGAAAAAGGTGATAAGTCACAAAACTATAATTTAGAGAAAACCTAATTTTAAAATTCTGAAAAATATGCAAATTATATGGATTGAAAAATTAATATTTGCAAGTGGTGATATACAAGATTATACAGTTCTGAATAAAATATGGTATTGTACATATTTGTCACTTCCTGATATAAATTTCTGTAACAGAATTTATAAAAAAAATAGCATAATCATTGTTGAGCTAACACATTTTGCACACCTTCATTCCATCAATCTTCAAAAATTGTTTGTATAGAGTTAATGTTTGAAGAGTAACATTTTAAGGTTACACACACCAGAAATCTTCCCAAAAATGTTTCGACCTTGATTAACTTGCTCTGTAGTAAGTCAGCACTGCTCAACAAGTAAATAACTATCACCATCCTCTCTTCTTTCTGACATTGTATCTGGATGAACGTTTCTGGCTGATTTTGATGTCTCCAGGTCCCTGTAGAACTGGTGGAATACAGGAGAAACAAACTGTAGAAGATCCATTAAATCAATCTTATTATCGATTGTAACTGCACTAGGTCCAATGTTTCGGTTGTGGATCTGAATGTACTGTATATTGATTCTTCCCCTTCTCCTGTGACTCACTGTTTTGAATTCACTTTAATCTAATGCTTTATTTTAATAAAGTAGTCCAGGCTGTTTCCGTTCAAAATGTAGCCACGTGATCTGTTTCTAATTTGCAGCATTGGCATGTGCATCTGTTGTGCGAAGCTGGAGTGGAACTTTCAATAAAGCAGAAAAGTCTAAGAAGTCTTCTAGAAACATTTCTTTCACAATGAACTGCTTCTTTTTACCAGTCTGCCACATAAACTGTGCTCAGTCATGGGGATGTTCAATGTTTCCATTGTACTTTTTTTATTTTTCCTCTCTATCAGACTATGGTCTGAATCACACTCCATTTGTGTGTGTGTCCAGATGACAAACAATAATTTGTGATCAATGGTCTGTGAAGTTGGAGAATGTTCTAATGCCACTATGCACATAACAGCAATGAGAATATTTTTTGTTTTGTACACCACATGTGTCCAGGTACATGGCTACATCCTTAATTTCAGGTTTCAGGTCCTTGATTAGAAAACTGTACAAAGATGAACCAACTTTGTTAGCCGCTCTTCCAGCTATGCCCTCATGCTGCCCATAATCACACTCGTGCACAAAAATGATTGTAGGTCCAAAACTGTATCTTATTAAAAGGCAACAGAACTCTGAACATAATGTGGGTAGGCACTGCTGCATATCAAAAGTTATTGTCTTTTTTGTTTTGTCACAATATGAAAACATCTTATCCTCTTTCTTGGCATTGGTAAGCAATCTCAGCCAATTTATGATATTCTGATTCTGATTTGAAGAGTCAACTTAACACAAGTAGTTAGTGTATGTGTCACCTTTAGGTTTCTTAATTGAAAGGTTAATTTCATTTTGTTTTCATGTTTCGATAAACTTATGCTATTATCGTTAAATTGTGTTCAAAATTTCGGCGTATAGCATAGTTGTCAAGCATGTGTGTACAACCAGTTGTATAGGAGTTAGACACGTGACACTGCACATGTATTAGTGGGAAGCACTTTCCGTGACGTCAGACCGTTGATGATGACCCCCAAAACTTATTCGCATTTCTAGATGGACTTGTGTGCTGTTTACTATTAACTGTGGTATATTCTGCTGCCGTGCTAAAAGTTAGAAGTGTGTAGCGCCTAGCTCCTATGCAACCCGCTGGACACACATGCATGGAAACCTTTGCCATCCCGGCGCTGTACGCTGAAACTTTGAACACAATTGAGTGGTATTAGCATAGTTTTCCGGACGTAAGTGTACAGGGATTTTGTATTACTTTTGGTTCAAACAAGCTATATGTGCAGTTTGGGCTATGAATTTCCGAACATTCTGTATATTTCACCTGCACTCAATTTACCCTGAAAGGTGTTAATTTGATGGGTGCCACTATGGCTGTATGTTATAAGTTACGCCAAAGTGGAACAATGTAAGAGTTCCTCGAATAAAGAAAACGCCTAGTTTGCCCTTTATTAAATTAAATTCAAAAAGTATTGTATTGATTCGCTTAAAAAAAGTAAATTTTCCTTCAAATTGCTTGGTAAAAAAAACACATATATTATAATATGGTCTAGTACTGGCAGCTATGATTCTTAGAATTCAAAACGCATCTTATTAATTGAAAATACATTGATATTAATATATCATTGTAATTGATTATTTTTATTCTCAAAATTATGCTTTGTTAGGCTTTAGAATTAGTCGACATTTGTGATTATATTAAATATATTATTTATATAAAATTATATAATAGATCATTTTGGTTTATTAAATCAAAATATACTTTATCTTGAACTCTCAAAAAGAGAAGTATTGTGATCGTTAAAAAAATCTAAGTCAAAATTTTGATAAATGTCTACGTTTCATGAAATCTTGAAAGTGAAAAAGTGTTTTTCACGATGCCCTCTGTCTGTCCGTCTGTTTGTATCTTGGCCTAGAGCCGAAACCATTTTCCTGATCGGGCTTAAACTTGGTACCTAGGGTTTTTATTATGTCCTCCCGTGGGTTTTTTGCAATTAGATAACCATCCTTAAAAGTTTTTATTACATATAATCTTCAACCTGCCACACCTTGTCAGTTAACCACTTGCAGTCATGTGAAGAGATCGTGTTTCATACAGCGATGTAAGTTTGTTTGTTTAAATATTTTACTGTATAATCTTTTGTAATATTCTAATGTTAATTTTTTCATACTTCTCAATTTGATAATTTTTTTACCTTTCTCACTGGATTCTTTAATTTCAGTTTTACAGTTTCCAATGTATATGGTACGAAAATGACATACCAAAACATGTCGGATTAAATTCTTCCAGAATTCGCCCCCTGATCTAGAATAACAAAGGAGTAAAGGGACGACAAATTTTAGTTAAGACTTAGATTTAAATTCAACGCAATTTTTTTCAGTAAATTTAATACAACTTTTGTAACGCTACTGTTTTTTTATTTTTTAAACTAAAGAACAGTAATCCTTTTATGCTTTATCCATGAATGACCGGGCAAAATTGAAGCGTAGCTAATATTTTCAATACTAAATTCGAGCTATATTTTATTACTATCATTTTGATCAATTATTATTTATTTTAACATGTTTCAAACCTGTAAAGTGTTTTCAAAAATTAAATTTAGAAATGTCTACGATTACAATATACGCAGAAAAATATAAAGTTTTGTTCTATACCTAGAAAGCCCTGCCAACGTTGCCAGGTTTTACTTTCAACAGCAGAGGGAGGGGGCAGCCGTATATAAGGGCTGGAAAAGAAATTGCTTAAGACAAGTCCCCGTCCTTTAGTCACACAAGCAAGATCAAAGTCGCTCTATTGTTCAAGCTACAATCTTAAGAGTGTGTAATTAGTTTAATAAATAGTAGACAAGTATTAAAACCAAATATATTTTGTTTTTTATTAATATAATAAGTGAAATCCTCAATAAGTATGCGAATATTCACAAATTACTATCACTAAAGTGAGTGCTAGAAACTACGCACCTATAAACCACCGCGCACTTACAAATCATCACTGCGTAGAACATAAATCTATAATAATAAAAGGAAGTGTTTGTTTGTGTGCGATGCCCAGGCAAATCTACAGCACGAAGAGATCTGAAATTTTTAACATAGGTGGATGGAAGGGGTTTTAAATCCAACTCGAAGCCTGATTTTAAAAATTTTTAATCAGATTTTTAATTAGGCTATTTTTTTAAAAAATTGAAAAAAATATTCTAAATCTTGTTTAGAATTACGTTTCAGAAATAACGTTTCCATTTGATGTCGGGAACGATTGGGGGGGTAGGGGTCTTATATAATTCTTATACCACAGTGGGTCACGGGCAACGCCATGCGGAATTGCTAATATCATCATAATTATCACCAACCGATGGTCAAGTAGGGGGGAGAACAGTTCTCTATCATTTCACCTTTTCAGTTTATATACACCACTATCCAACCAACGTAATTTGACAAGATATGTTAATATAATTTCAACTTTGTGGTATTAAATAAGTCTTATACTTTCATATTTTGTCCAACTCACATTTTGTATTGTAATTCTTAATATGTTATCAATGTTATTTTGACTGTTTGACTCTTTTATGTGAAAAATTATGAACCGATAAAGTATTTTTTAAATGTTATGAAATATGTTACAATCGGTATTCCAAGATTATAAATAATTTTTCAAGTGTCTTTCAATATCACATTACTCCTTTACTATTCATATTTATAAAACAAAAATTTAAACTTAATTTCTTGAAATCTTGAAATCATAACATTTAAGTCCTTACTTATATGTATCCACAGCTTACTCAAGATTTAAAATTTTGGAATATTTTCTAAAATGTTGTAAAATTAAAGGTAGTTTGATAAGCAAAAAGAGAAAATATATCTACATAAATTTCACTCTAATGATTTTTAATAAATTTTGTTTTATAATCTCTGTTTAACATTACAAACAAAATAGCTACTTTAATTTTTCCATGAAAATGACTTTAAAAATTAGCAGAAATTTACAATTTTTTCGTGTCCCTGCAACTATTTGAAATACGAAATAAATTACTAATGTAAAGTTGTGGTGCTGTTAAAATTAAAAACATTTTACTTTGAAATAAACTTTTATAAAACTAATAATTTGAATACTTAGAAATCTAAAATTAATTGTTATGCTCTTTGGTGGACAGAGAAACTCCTCCTTATTCAATGTCACTGTAACATTGTATGCTATTACATTTATGCTCTTTGGTGGAGTGTTTCTGCGAGAGTGTACATTATTTGGTTTCACAAATTGTACGTGTTTCTAATAAACGTCTTTATTCTAAGAAAAAAGAGAGAGAAAGTCTGTGCGGTGTACCGTAAAATTTAATTTATTTGTGATCTATAGATAGTGACGTTTAATCGTATAATAAACACAATTTTTTTAGATTGCAAACTCTTCACAAATAAACAAGATGAGAACGACTAATATTATTTTAGTAGTTATAAACATTAAAATGAAAACACTCATTATTAGTATTGCTGAAGATAGAAAGGTAGGTAAAGTTTCCACGCAGATCGTCCATCTTGTACTGCCTAGTAACTAAAAATCAAGACTTGGAATGGAGAGTAAGATTTGAATAAGTGTGTTATACGAATATGATTCTAAAGAAGCATAATTAGTTTTGGGTTTAGTCATAAACATACCAAGAATTTCGCTACCAAAATAAAAATATTATTATATTTTTCAACTTGGAATTGTTTGAATTTGAATTTTATTTTTTTCCAAACGTTCCAAACATATACTGCACAAAACCTTGGTCGGTACGCTCTTTGAGCTATAATCCAGCCAAACATGAGTTTCTAATTACAGCTGTGATAACTAGACATGCTGTAATGAGCATGCTATTGGACGTTGTTACTTAATGGGTATGAGCAATCAATTTCAGTTGACTGACCTGAAAACATGAAAGGTAAAAGTAGCGGTTTTGTGAATATCATAATGGCCGTTAGATTTGGAAATTGACAAAAACGTTGTTTTGAATAAATTTAGTTTTTCGTTTTAAAAATTTTAAAGAGTTTATTTTAAAATTGATAATTCAGTAGATAAGGTTTTATTAGTTAGGATGTAAATGTTTATTATATTGTGATTATTTGGAGATTGACTACCAACTGTGGAAATTAATTTAATTTAAGCTATTTATAGCGTACATACTGTTGAGTATTTATTTATTCATGGTGGAATAACTTTCTAGCTACGATTGATTAAAAAGATTTATTTTGACCCGCTTTGGTGATCGAATGGTCCAAGCCGTTACCCTCACAATATACTGGACTGCAGATGATGGAAATTTTGGGGTTCAAATCTCAGTAGGGTGTGATGAGGGTGGTTTTTCTTATTTATTTATTTATTTATTCACTCTCCCTTCACATAAATGCTGGGACACTTAATAAAAATTATAATTTATTTATTCCTAACACATTAGCATATTTAAAACATATGCATATATCCCGAATGAATATTGAAACGTGGTGGGGGTAAAAGAGGATCACGCTTATAGGAAATACTTTCAGAGGGGAATATAATATAATATATAAAACACCTGCTAAAATCTAAAGGTAAATACACCCCATTAAATGAACGATAAAAATGTATAAACTGTGTAAAATATATTTAAAATATTAAAACAAGATCTCAATTTGAGAGAATTACCAAATGAGTCAGTCACTCTATATGGGATTTGGATATATTAAAGTTTCTAAATGTGTGAGACTCAAATGGAGTATATGATGTATTATAGTATCTATAAGTGTGAGACTCAAATGGAGTATGGATGTATTATAGTATCTATAAGTGTGAGACTCAAATGGAGTATGGATATATTAAAGTTTCTAAATGTGTGAGACTCAAATGGAGTATGGATGTATTATAGTATCTATAAGTGTGAGACTCAAATGGAGTATGGATGTGTAATAAGTATTATAAGTGTGAGACTCTAATGGGGTATGGATGTATTATAAGTATTATAAGTGTGAGACTCTAATGGAGTATAGATTTATATTAAAATAGTTTTAGTAAAGTCATTATTTGCCGTATAATGTTTGTCCCACAAGATTTATACCCCTATAAGTATTCTTATATCTGACTTCCACCTTACAAACACTGAAATAACCATTATGGCTAAGAGCTTACATCTGTCATTTATCAAAAAATGTCCCAGTATGATGATGTATATTGGATGTGAAAATTTAATGATACTAATAGTGTTTTCCTTCTTACTTTTTTACAATTTGTTTTATTGTGACATTTTGTGTAACTGTGATTAATATCAAAGTTATAGCTACCAAGCATTCCTTGTATCTTTTATTTTAAAAATAAAATCTAATGTGAAGCGTAATCTTGAAAGTGTTGCAAGTAAAATAAACGACGTTATGTTTCAGAAATAATCTGCTCCCGTACCCCATTTGACAAATTATTTGGTGAAACAATCTCATTGCTACAGAAAAATCACAGAAATGAAATAGATACAAAATCATACTAAATATTCAATATCTGTACGATGATGCATAAACACAAGATATTGAGACACATGTATCCGAGTAATCAACTAATCAACGATCCAGATCTTTGTATAACAGTAAATTATCAATCTCAATAATACTGGATGATGTCCCTTAGCTTGTAAAAACAAATATTCAACCTTCAGACGTACACATTTAGAGAGAAAATGGCTAACATTGAAAAAAAATCTTTAAATAGATTGACAAACTTCTACAAAATTATGAGTTTCCTGGGTATTTTTGTTTATATTGTAATTTATTTTTTCTATTATTTCTTTACATTCTCAAACGTACTCTCCCAAAATAACTAATGTAACGCACCGCGTCTTACTACCCGTTCAAGTTGTACGCACTTACGCTAATTTGCAATGGTAGGGTGATTGTGAGATGAAATGGAGGACCTACAGTTTAACGTGGAATCTGAGCCACGGTGGAGGCCTGGCATTCCTCACATTCACAAGNATTGTGAGATGAAATGGAGGACCTACAGTTTAACGTGGAATCTGAGCCACGGTGGAGGCCTGGCATTCCTCACATTCACAAGTTGGGATTAATACAAGTCTTGTCAGAGGTAAAGGAAGGGTCCGGCAATCAGATAAATCTGTGCCGGGACCGAGGATTGAACCCCGGACCCTCAGCACAGAAGTCTGACACCTTACCTCTAGACCACCAGGTCACCTTATGAAACGCATTAACACTTTTACAATATATGCTGAATTATAAAAAATACCTTTATATACAAAAAGGGGCTAAGTTTCCTGAAAATATATTTAAGATTTCCATGTTTGGTTTATTTTAAAACCTATGTGTAAGAAATAACAGTTATCCTTGTCAAGAGTATAAATGATCTCACAATGTAGTTTCGAGCGGGGTTAGAAACCACCTGGGCTGGTGGCTATCTACTTAAAATAACAAAACACAAAACAATGGATGCTTTGAAAGGTATCTTCATTTAGCAAGACTAGGCATTTTCAGTCTCTCAGGTACAGTAAATTCATTGCACACCCTTAACACAACGCTTCAGAGAAGTTCAAGAGGAATGTTCTTTATTCTCTATTTTCAATAGTTCCACTTTCACCGATGTGAGTCAGTAAAATGGGTTCAACTTGGAAAGCTTTTGTTGTATCCCACATAAAAGTTTATATTTTATGAAAAAGGAGAATGAGATCTATCTACTGTATACAAAATTTGGTATCGATTTAACTTTATCTTGAAGAGAAAAATGTAAATGAGGTTTAGTCTGCGATGTATTCCGTTGGTATGAACAATATATGTATATATATATGTGTGTGTGTGTTTTAGATCACTATACAGGTTGAAAATTGGAATAAATCTAGTCTTAATATTTTGTTTTTGATTGATCTATTTTAAGAAAATACCCCTATTGAAATTCATCTGAATTGTATAATCTAAATAGGATGTTTCTTAAAATAAAAAGCAGTTCTAGAAGAAAAATAAATGATACAACATAATTGTACAAAGTGTCCCATATCGTTTATTATAGTTTCAAAAATAAATCTCCAAAATAGGTTCGAAATAAATTACTCTTAAATATGTTAATCTCGTAAAACAACAATATAATCTTGTCAATCAGCTTAAAGACTCTTTATATTTAGATTTTTTAAAAATTGCCAAAATATATTTAACAAAATTCAATTTTTCAAAAATAAATTATTTATTAACCACCCCAAAGTTATTTATTATTTGTAAAAATAAAAATTATTCTTATTGCTTATGAAACACTATTCCCAGATTCTCATTTTAAATTTAGTCTTAAAAATCAATTTTTTTTAAAATCAAATTATTTATAATTTTCCATTAGTAAACGACCCTTAAATGTATTTGTTTTGGACGAATAAAGAAATAATATCATTCATAAAGTAAAATAGTCCCCCGATACCAATTTTGAACCGAATAGTTAAAGCTATTTTCGACAAAATCAAATTTTGCCTAAATCGGTAATTAGCTTATTATTATTATTATTATTATTATTATTATTATTATTAATTCAGTGATCATAGACCCTGAAGGTCACGCGTTGCCTTGACAAGTTGCCTCCATCTCGGTTGGTTTAATGCCTCTCTCATCCAATCTTTGACTACCCCCATCGGGGTTAGGTCTTTTTCCAGATCATCCCACCACCGCAGTCTAGGTCCTCAAAGGGGGCGCGTTAAATAATATTAAATGAATCAAATAGCTAACGCTATCATGCATGTTTTTAGTGAGGATTTACTCCATCTAGATATCATGTTCTGAAAATTGAAAAATGACACCTGGACACGGGAATCAAACCAGGGACCTTTGGCTTAGAATGCCAATACTCTACCCACTGAGCTATTCAGGAATCATCCCGTGTTCAGGGTCATTCTTCACTTATATTTTAAGGCAGAATCTATGATGGACGTGTGGAAATCGTCGGCTACAAATGTGTGATTTTTTTTTAATCACGAGCTCTCAGATAACACAGCCCCCTTCGACTCGGTAGTTGGCTTATTTCTGCCACTTGAACAATTATTATAATTGTAAGGGATCGCATATTTAATGATCAAATAGTCAAAGCTATTATGTATGCATTTAATGAGGATTTACTCGCATCTCGACCTAAGCCTACCCCAACCTCAAATCTAGTGACAAAGTGACAAAAAGTTGGCCGGAAAGTTAACACTTTCAGACCTATAATACATGCTTAATTTACCCCCCGAAGGGAGGTTTTTTTTTTAGATTTTGAACGTTAGCTATGTGTAAGTATTATTAAGTTAAATAACCAGTTGAAAAAATTAATTTAATTGAATTTTACATGAACACACATAGCCTATGTGTTAACCGGATGTCCACGCTATAACCATGCGAGATTTCATCGCAATCACTCTAGTGGTTTTTGAATTAAAGAGAAACATACAGGCACATCTTTTATATACGTAGTATATAGTGAATATATTATTTATATATATAAAATATACGTATATAGTAGATTACTATTTTTATTTGAGGTATTTAACGTGCACTTTCTGAACCGACTGATAATATCAGAAAATTACTTCAAACTAAATTAAATGTGGAACAGACACAACATCTATCCCCAGGCCGTTAATTCATAACTGTAAAAGGGGAAATCCATTTTTATCAATGATAAATTGTTCTCGGCCATGCCATTGATTGAATCTAGGACACTTAGTTCAATAATAATACACTCTAACTACTGAGATAAGGTACCGAGCACTATTACTAGTACCAGTTCTACTATCGATACTTACAATCATGAAATAATACATCAATATAATTTATTATTTAGATACATTAAAAACTAAACAAAAGCATTATTACAAAGCTAAAAAAAGAAGAAATATACAACAACAAAAAATATCAAAAGAGAGCTGTAGGTGACATTATAGTGGTAATATTAATAATTTAATTTCATTTTCATTTCCCTTTATTAAAGTGCTAGCCAACAATCGAGACCTCTAAAAGGTTAGCAATCACTAATAATGATAGTTATTATAATGTAAATTATAATGCCTATAGAAAATAATAAGAAAAATACGTAGTAAAATTAATTATGCTATTCTTTACTAAATGGGTGACCTGGCGGTCTAGGGTTAAGGTGACAGACCTCTGTTCTGGGGGTCCGGGATTCAATCCTCAGTCTCGGTACAGATTTATCTGATTGCTAAACCCTTCTTTCACCTTTGACAAGACTTTTATTAATCACAAATTGTGAATGTGTGGAATACCAGGCCTCCACCGTGGTTCGGATTCAACGTTAAACTGTATGTCCTCCATTTCATCTCACAATCACACTTTCATTACAGATTAAAGTTAAGTGCGTATAACCCAAATGGGTAGTAAGACGCGGTGCTAATAATAATAATAATAATAGTAATAATAATAATTTACTAAATGAACAACGTTTGGTACAGTCCAAATTTAATAGAAAGAACCTTATTTGACAGCAAAAAAGCTAATGGGTCATTTTTCACGTACTTTACACGTAAATTAATGTTATAGCCTATATACCGGTCACTTTTGATATTCACATAAATGTTATAGTAAATATCAAAAGTGACCGATACATAACATTAATTTACGTATAAGTCACGTGAATAATGATCCAGTAGCTTTTTTGCATTTTATTTTAATGTCTAAACATAAACTATAAAGTAAAAAGGCAATTAATTTTATATGCAAAAAAGTTTTTATTTTCCAAAATGCCCTTCTAATAAAAATCTTATTGTTAAGATTATTTATTTATTTACTTTCAATAAATATATTAAAAATAATAATAAACAGTATACTGATTTGTTTTATTTTACTAGCCAAAAACATATTGTTTGAAATCCGGTCTAAAGGATCCCACTTTTTTGGGTTGCCGATTTTAGGGAGTTACGATGATTTTTCCTTAAATGATTTTCCACTTTTCTTATACGAAATTCCTAGTACATCCCCACTAAATTGTATTTTTCTTATCCCTAAAACCTAACGTAGCTAAAGGTTTATAGTCCGGATGTCCAACACCCTGGCTCAGTCGGTAGCGTGTTTGCCTACTATGCTAAGGGTCTAGGTCTCGATACCTGGCAAAGCCGAAAATGGTGTCATTAGTTAAGGCTTTCACCCCCTCACATGTATGAATTAAAGGGCTGGGGTCTTAGTGTTGTGTCTGTTTTAACTATAAATTAGTTTTTAAGTCGATATAATCAGCAGGGAGTCAAATCGAAGTATTCATCGGTTCCAGTTCTTTCAAATACATCACAACTTGATGAAAAATTGAGTATTTCAAAATAAAACTAAGTTAAATAAAGTAGGACAATAAATACTATTTTTAAAAAGAATTATAAAAACTTAGATTCTTTAGGTACCAATAAACCCGTTTCGGTGGCTACATGCTCTAAGGCGTGGCAATCGCAGTAGACTAAACTGCCGAAGACTGGGTTATCGAGGTTTGAATTTCGGTTGGGTGTACTAAGGATGATTTTTTTACAAAATGGTTTTCCATTCTCCCTCCACAAACTTGAATTTACTCTTACTCTCATCCCTAGAAACCATTAGCGTAGCTAATTATATAATCGCATAGCCCGAATGGGTACGTGGTGCTATAAAAAAGAACCAGTGAAAACCTTTATGAACACAACAATATATATCCATTCATATTCCGGGTTTGGTTCTAAATAATTTATTTTTAATTTTCATGTTCCGTTTCTGTTTTCTTAAAACTTAACTGTTTAGGTTATCGGTTGTGATTTGACTCCCTGATAGTCATTCAGTTATAAGCGTGAATGCTAAGTATGTACCTACAAAAAAAAATTGCCGCACGATAACTAAATCGCGATGTGATGAGCATCTAGCTATACATACTGGGCATCCTATGCACGGTGAATGTCAAGTGACATAGAATCTATAACATGGGAGCCGGAGATGGTACGTCTATCACGATGACAAGCGAGACCTTGGAAATCTAAGTCGGAGGAAATGGGAACCAGTTGGCTGGGAAGGGAGGGCGAAAAGGGGGTGTAAAACTTGAACGAGAAGGGTGGAAAAAAATTCTAAAAAGATATATTAATAACACGTGGATGCCACAGACACGTTTTATATTTTCTAGTCGCTGACTTATATTTTGTCAACTACAGAGGACGTGTATTCTATTAGAACGTGCATGACTTTGTGGCGGGAAAAAATGAGGACGTAGATAACTCTAACGCCAAAGTCCGTTTGAAGCGACGATGATGCTTTCACCGACATTATTCATAGAATGTATTCTTATTTAGTCAATACTCGAACTATCGATGAATTTAAACAACATATACACCTCTAGGCGTGCTACCTACAAATTGGTTGTTAACTAAATAAACAAAAGAAAAGAAAACGTAAGACCTGCAATTTTGGATAAATTATAAAATGTCAGAACATTTAGTCATATTTTAAAATATTCTTTCGGTCCTCTTAATAAGTGGAATAGCTTAAACAAGGTCAAGAATGCTAATTTTTGGGTTGGAAGGCAAGTTTATAATATACAAACATTTTTATTTTCGGCCAACATAGATACTGTTTTACTATAATATATGTGTTAGTTTATAGGTAGAGGTCACAACTGCAGATTACATAAATTGGCATAAGAATATATTAAAATTATTTTAATAACTTTAGTAACCACCAGACTAAAAACCTACTAAATAAAAGTGGGCCTAATATAAAATATTAAATTTAACTACACCTGTATTCAGAAGTGTGACTTACTATTATAAAAAAAAAATTAAAAGCCATAATAGGAATGAATGATTTGGTTCAAATAATTACTATCTACTAAATTAAAGAACGACAAAATAATGTGTAATGTAGTGAGAAATAAGCTATAACATTTTGTATGATACAAATATCTAATTACTACCGACACATTTACACGCATCATTGGGTAATTAGGATCTGATCTAATTTACCAGTAATGGGGAGGCTATGGGTTTGGTTTCCAACTGAGTGCATTGACTAAGTTGTAAATAAAAAGTTCCCTACTCCACTTCTATGCAAATACTGGTACATTTACCAGAAATTCTACTTATTACTTTTCTACTCCCTTATATTACTGTAAAAATATTTCCAGTTCAGACGAGTAGTAAGACAAGGTACATCAAAATGAATGCCATAATTTAGCTTCTAAATATATTATATTATTGATTGTTTTTGTATTTATTTTAATTTTATTTGAGAGATTGGGTGACCTGGTGGTCTAGGGGTAAGGTGTCGGACTTCTGTGCTGGGGTCTGGGGTTCAATCCTCACTCCCGGCACAGATTTATCTGATTGCCAAACCCTTCCTTCACCTCTGACAAGACGTGTATTATTCACAACTTGTGAATGTGAGGAATGCCAGGCCTCCACCGTGGTTCGGATTCCACGTTAAACTGTACGTCCTCCATTTCATCTCACAATCACCCTACCATTACACATTAGCGTAAGTGCGTATAGCCAGAACGGGTAGTAAGACGCGGTGCTAATAATAATATTAATAATAATAATAATAATAATATTTGAGAGATTGTAACGTGAATTTTCTTATATCGATTGATTATATCATCTTACGACCTAGTAACTAGTTTGAATAAAAAAAATACATAGAAACTGGCTCCTCCTTTGGTTAATTCATCACTGTTAGATGGGAAACCCCAATTATTTTATAATAGATTTTTTTTAGTGCAGGTTAGATAGAACATGGCCTGTGTCCTATAAGCTCAATAAACAAACACGCCATCTACTGAGGTGCAGAACCAGGTAATTATTAATGAGTCAAGAATTCCTTACAAGTTCATTCCCAACCCGAATCTTTAAGCATTCTGTTAAAAATAAGAATAATGATTCATCAGACGAACATACGACACATTCCTTGATTCGAGTTTTGTGTCTTCATGTAAAGTGTTCGTCCTTGACTCGAATGAACCAGAGACCTGTCTTTTGAAAGACCCTATGTTTGCACACTGCCATTGTACTGTGTGACCTTTTCAACTCTCCTCTGTTTGCGGATAGGGTCACGGAGCTTGTAATGTCAAAGGTGAAACGCAAGTTCTTGTCAACTCGGGGAGTAGTAGGGACCAACCAAATTAATATTCATTTCGGTTTCGCCACCCTATCAAATATATAATACCAATCAATAGTTTATTAAGACCCGCCTTAATGATCGAATGCTCTAAAAACAGTCTTCAGCAAGCAACCTACGGTGCGCGGGCTGTGTCTGGCCCGCCAACTGGTTTAATCTTTCCCACAAAACATTTCGGCAAAGTTTTAGTACAGACAACTTAAGTTCATCTTCTACACTTCTACACCCATTAAATGTTTTTAGCACTAAGTTTCACTACTTGTTCAGGTAATACGCATTATGTACTAACTACGCTAATGAATTAGGAATGAGGAAGGTTGAAGTTAGAGGAAGTGTACCTGCATTTGCGTGGAGGAGAAGGGGAAAACAGTTTAGGAAACTAGCCCTCAGTACACTCGACCAGCATTCAAACATCCTTATCCCTGTCATCCTGTCTTCGGCAATCTGGTCTAACACGAGAAGGATGCCTTAGACCATGAAGCCACTAAGGCAGTTTTTTTAGCACCGTGTCCTAATTCCTACTACCTGTTGAGGCTATACGCGTATGTACTAATTACGCTAATGAGTTAGGGTTGAGGAAGGTTGAATTTAGAGAAATGCACCCGAATTTGCGTGGAGAGCGAGAGAGAGAGAGAGGTAGAAAATGTAAAATCATTTTGGGAAAAAATTCACAGTGAACACAATCGGGATTCAAGCCCCGATCCCCCTATCATCGGCAGACCGAAGGAGGTCACCGCTTAAAGAGTCATCTAGGTTTGACACCCCTTGAATCTACACTTCACTCACTGTCTGAGCCACTAACAGACTAAACTCACTCACTAAAGGGTTCAATCCTCGGTCCCGGCACAGATTTTTCTGATTGCCAAACCCTTCCTTCACCTCTGATAAGACGTGTATTAATCACAACTTGTGAATGAGAGGAATGCCAGGCCTCCACCGTAGTTCGGATCTTACGTTAAACTGTAGATCCTCCATTTCATCTCACAATCACCTTACCATTACACACTATCGTAAGTGCGTATAGCTCGAACGGGTAGTAAGATGCGGTCTTAATAAAAATAATAACAGACTAAAGCGGCTCATAAATAGTTAACATTGGTAAGATATTCTTATTCCTTTACTTAGTCGATATTTTTAACTATAAAAAGAGTTTATTTTTTAAATCACAGGGCCCAACAAATATAATTTTAAAGCTCATACGACCCGTGATATAAAACAGGCTGCTGAGCCCTTGATCTAATATGATAGTTACTCTCGCAATAAACTGACTTCCAATGATGAGGTCTGAGGTTCTAGTCCCGGTCAATTGTGCTGAAGGATCTTTCTTATGAAATGTTTCCCACTCTCCCTCCCCATAAATATGGGTACACGTCATTTAAATAAAATTCAACCTTCCTCATCACTAACACCTACTTGCTCTATGGCACTAAGAACTTGAAAGTTCATTACCGCATTTGCAAAAGTATGCTGCCTATCCCTCTCTTGAGTTAATTATATCCAGTCCACCTCATTACACTCTATCCATATCTTGAGATAGTTCTATCCAGTCCACCTCATTACACTCTATATCTTAAGTTGGTTTTATCCAGTCCACTTCATTGCACCCTATCCCTATCTTGAGATAGTTCTATCCAGTCCACCTCATTGCACCCTATCCCTATCTTGAGCTAGTTCTATCCAGTCCACCTCATTGCACCCTATCCATATCTTGAGCTAGTTCTATCCAGTCCACCTCATTACACCCTATCCATATCTTGAGCTAGTTCTATCCAGTCCACCTCATTACACCCT
>CABFWB010007439.1:0-24766 GCA_902151455.1 Timema bartmani | reverse complement strand
CGGTCTTATGACTCCTGGATAAATATTAATCTGGTAGATAAATATTTCTATCTGGTGGATAAGTTAAAAATGCATCTTGTGACTGCTAGATAGCATTTATCTGCCAGATAAAATTTATTTATCCATAACATTTTTATTGGGAGGTTTAAGTACCTGATAACTTTTATCTGAAAGTTAAAATGATTGTTGCCATAGTTACGCGTTGTTTTTAATGAGGTTACGTCTATCAAAATCTGTTTTTAGGGTAAAATCTTGGTTCACATGTTTAGTAAGCACAGGCCCGGGCTCTAACTATATGAAGTTAGAACATTTAATTCACACTTTTATATAAAATGACAAGCTATTTGTAGAGTTATATTTATATAAGAACAAATTATCAAAAATCTGAGTACAATAAATTAAATTTTGTAAACGTTGTATCCAATTATTGACCACATTTAGGCAGACATCAAAATTAGTACTTACACAACATCTTCTAGCTTCTGCGCCCATGTGACACCATCTGTTTACTCGCACTCGTTTAGCTGCCATTATTTAACAAATGTTGAGCGTTGTAGAAAAAAAGTATTGGTTTGCGTGTTAAGTAAGCACAGGCCCAAGTTATAGCTGTATATAAATTTAGAACATTTAATTCACACTTTTACAAAACACTATAAGCTATTTGTAGAGTTGTATAAGAACAAATTATTTAAATGTGAGTACAGTAAATGAAATTTTGCAAACGTTGTACCAAATTATTGCCCACATTTTGGCAGACACCGAAATTAGCACTTGTAAGACAACTTAGCTTCTGCGCCCACGTCACGCTATCTGTTTCCTCGCACTCGTTTAACCATCATTATTGAACAAATGTTGAACGTTCTCACCACTCACAAGGTTGTAGCGGTTGCTCTGGGCTTATACACATGCACACACTAGTAAAAAAGAGTACCAACATTGCTTTTTCTACATAAAAATATATTTATCCTACAGATAGTAATCCAGCAGATAAATTCAGTTCATAAAACGCGTAAAATATGAAAGTAGCTGGTAACCTTTAACTGGTATCTAACTTTAACCTCCCGATAGCCATAAGACCGGCCCTTAGGTGTTTAAGTGTTGGGTACCACTTGTTTTTAAAAAGAGGTATTATTGACTTAGTCTAAGAGAGTAGAGATTATAATGGTTTCTTGCACACTTGAGCAAAGGCTGGAACACAGGATGTGTATAGATTAGCTTCTTTTTATTTTTAAAGATTTTTAGCACTGCGTTCGGGTTATATTCTATGTACAAATCACACTAATGGTTTTAAGGATAGGAAGGCTATATTTAGAGGAAGTGTACCCACATTTTTCTGGAGGGAGAGTGAAAAACCACCCTCAGTACACCCGATGGAGATTCGAATCTCGATCTTCCCCTCATCAACAGTCTAGTCTGATGTGAGAGTGACGTCTTAGACCATGTGGCCACTTAAGCAGGTGTAGGTTAATTATGTTGGTGAAGTAAAATATATGTGTGTGTCCCTTTCTCCTTATATTTTTTACTTCACAGGGTGCTGAAAAATAATTGCCAGCAATTTTTTACTTTCCCAGGATTGATATACACCTAGAAAATGGAAAACCTGCTAAAGTCAAGAATTTCAAAACTTAAAAAATGTATCAACCCTTTCTTTCCTATCACATTGTGTTATGATAACATACACAAATTCCTCAGCTGAGTACATTCAATGAGCTATAAAAGAAAAAATTATTACAGGGTTTGTTTTTATTGTGTAGGAGGTTTTTGGTTTAAAATCATGGCTGTTGCTAATTCATTTGAATACTATTTGCTTAATTTAATGGGTGTACATACTATGTTTAAGAAATTATAGGGTAGTTATATACTTTTTTGTAAAAGTTTTTTATAAGTATTAATATTATTTATCACTGTGTCTTACTAACTGTTAAGGTTATAGGCCTACATTTTATTAGTAAAATGTTCAATTTCATAATAATCACATATGTATCTTATTTATCTGGTAACAATTCCTTTGTCTCCATTTATGTACATATTTTAATTTTGGGTAAAAGTTTGTTTTAATTAGGCCTAGTTTTTTAAAAAATCCATTACTGTTTCCAGCCTTTGCCCTGGGTCAATTTTTTATTCAAACCATATATTTTCCACTACCGGCTTACTAGGCCTGTCGCAGCTTAATATGTCTTATAATATAACTTAAGACTAGGACAGGCACAACATCCAGTCCCTGGCCGTTAAGTTTGGTTTATATCAATAATTGTGTAGCGTTAAAATTATTATTGTTGTTGTTACACTTTAAATAGGCAGTGCACAAGGTCACCTGCGATGGATATGTTGTGGATCAAATCCTAGTAGAGTGAACTGAGCGTGGTTTTTCTCAAGTCAGTCTGTACACATTGTTATATGAATGCCATACAAATTCGTGTACTCTTTATTTAAACAATTAGCTAACTTATTTATACCTAATTAGTAGGAGTGTGCGAAGTCCACTTTTTCCATTCGAAACTAAGATGAATTGAAAAAAATGAGATTTTCCAGAAGTCAAATTGAATAATATAAGATATCCCTGTAGCCAAATCATTGTTTGAATATTTAAAAAAAAAAGTTTAATCTTGGATAAAAACTTATACTTTGCATAACTATGTAAATTTAGGTATTAAATATAGTGGTAAAATTTTCTTTCCAAAAAAATTTGAAACAAAGAACAACAATTTCCTTATCTTTTACTACACATTTCTTTACCATTCTAATCATTTGGGTCCCGATTCACAGAATGACTAATCGATCAACTGTTGCAAGTGACTCAGATCACTTGGTTTCTGAGCAAAAACTTCATCTTTCAAGATATCTCAAAGCAAAAAATCGCATGGTGTGAGGTGGCCATTCTCTTGTGCTACGACGACCAATCCACTCATCGGATTGCTCGTTTAAGAAGTTCCTTACCCTCATACCTTGAGGCGGTGCTACATCCTGTTGCCATATCAACTGCATCTCGGAAAAATGAGGGTTGTTTTCAAGTTCTGGAATAACCACCTCTTGTAACTTCTCAAGATATTGTTTGCTGGTAACTGTTCCTTCAAAAAAGAATGGTCTCATGACCCCTCCACTCCAAATGCCACCCCAAACAGTGACACCAAGTGTGTTTTAAGTCTGCTGTGATAATTTCTTATGGGTTTTCACTAGCCCATTACATACAATTGTGCCGGTTAACTCGGCTGTTCAGCTTAAACGAGGCTTCATTGGTCCATAAAATGGTTTTCCAAAAGTCAGGATCAGCTTCTTGTCGCACGAAGAACAATTTGCAGAACTCCAAACGATGGTCTCCATCATCTTCATGTAGGGCTGCAAAAGTTTTGGTCAATATGGTTTCAGTTTCAGATTGTGTAACAGACTTCTTAAAGTGTAATGATTAATCCCCATTTTGAGATACCTTTTTCTGGAGCAGGTTGAATAATGACACAACTTTGAGCAACGAGATGTGCATTTTCTTTCGTTCTAACAGTTCGTGGTTGACCACTTTAAGGTAGGGCCTTGACAGACCCTGTTTGCTCAAATCGTTTGTTCAAAACTCACAGCTGGAGTTGCTTGTTTCCACTGTAGGAGGAACCTAAGCCACGTTTCTAGTGGTGCCTCTTATTCTTTACATGCCATGTGTTGATTCAGCTGCCTAGGGATTAGAGTTATTTGAATAGTTCTACTCTTCCTTTTAAATCCACATTTGACTGGTGAGGGGTGAATAAAATTGGGTAGCCAAACATGGAAATTCTTAGCAAGTATATCTTGAAATATCTTTGTTTGATATGCCAATGAGCTTTTTTTTATCTTTGTTCAATGTTAATTAAATAATGCCTAATATTGGGCCATTAATCTAAAGGCATAGTTCATTACAGTACAATTGACCCTTTTTGCTATCTTTTTTAACTTTGACATTTTGTAGAATTATAGCTGACCTGTTTTAAATATGTTTCTTGTGTTTAGCTATTTCATATAAACACTTATTTGTTGCAAGTTTTTTTTCTTAAACAAATAAATCATGTTTTATGTAACATTTCTTGTTGAAAATATTCCATATCTTAAGAAGCTTATTTAAAATCTATAAAATCATTTTAGTTGAAGAATGCAATTATTTGGTAATTTATTTGACAAATTATTACATTTTATTTTATATTTATCTCAGTTTCATGTCCATGTATTTTTTTCAAATACAACTTTCACTTTCTTAATCAACATCAATCATTATCAGCATACAACTTACAAACTAGAGTTAGAACAGACACATACACATTTTCGCAACAGCTGTAATTTTTTGGAAAATTAAAGGTAATTAGGTCGGATCCCTCTCTAAGTATTCCACAATTAGTCACCAAACATAAAAAAAAATGTATATGTTCTGAAATATGCGAGTCTTAACTGGCACCATGCAGGGATGTTGTGAATACGCAACGGCGCCAGTCGTGATGTCATACGTGTCTCATTGCTGCCATATATTTAAAATAAAATAATACAGTAATAGTGCAGGATTAAGAAATAATTAATTTTGTAACACAGTAAAATATAAAATAATGCCTTTATATATATATATATAAAGGCATTTTATGAAAAAAAAATTACAATAATGTTGAACTGTTACAAAAACAAATTATTAGATATATATATATATATATATATATATTTCTAATAATTATATAATAATATATAATAATATATATATATATATATATTTCTAATAATTTGTTTTTGTAACAGTTCAACATTATTGTAATTTTTTTTTCATAAAAACAAATTATTAGAAATATATATATATATTTCTAATAATTTGTTTTTGTAACAGTTCAACATTATTGTAATTTTTTTTTCATAAAATTTACAAAAATACAGTATTCAAATATTTATTCAATAACATTAAGTATTAAAGTATGTGTTTTTGATAATTATTTAAAACATTATAGGTTGATGCAAAATTGCAACATCGCCAGTCCTCATGTTAATTTTTTAGGGCCAGTCCCGAATGCTAAAGGGGAATTCTCAATTTCATCAATAATACATTTGTCAACCATGTGAGCAATCAAATCCTCGGCCTTATAGTTTAATAGGCAGACATGCCACCAAATGAGCCATAGTGCTGGACCTACACATAAATGTGCAGAATCCCTTTCTAGATTGTTTTTAACATTTTGAATTTTATTGTATTAGTGCCATTAAATGAATGGTTTTTGGTACAAATGCAAAGGGAGAGAAGGAGGGCATAAAATATAGAGGTACATTGAAGGTGTTATAGTGTATCAATGCCTACTCATAATCACACTCCAAAAATTTTTGTTTGGAAGGGTATGCCATTTGTGTAATTTGTAACCAGATTCAATACTATTTAAATAGCCATGTGAAATGCATTACTGACTAAAACACATTTATAGGTCTGGCAGGCTAGTGGCAGAAGCTAATTCCTGAGCTTGAATGAATTAGAATAAAATATTGATTTAAGCACCATTTCTCAAAGCCTTTAGTGATACATTTCGCCTAAACTCGATTCCTCACACCCCATTTATAGTTTACATTACTATCCTGAATAAAGTTAAAACTTAGAAAATACTTGTGCTAATACTGAATTTATATTTTTTCACGCTTTAGTTTGTGTGTTTACTCTTAGTGCACTTTAATGCCAGTTCACTGATTATTTGAAACTTATCCACCCTAAAAACCAAAATAAATAGAGATAATTTTAGAGAGGATATGAAATACTTCTATACCACCAGGTTGGGGAGCAAGTTCAAGCTTCTTAGAGTAGTTTAAAGTAGATCATATTACCACAAATCTTACTGACAATTAAAAAAAGTGTTCCTCAAATTAATAATTTAGTAAAAATATACAGTAGAATTATGTTCATCTGAACTAATTGGAACCAAAGCTTGTTAGGATTAGCAAAAAATTTGGATTAATCGAGAGAATACGGCCGATCTGCAGAAAGACAGTATTTTCACAAATTATTTTAAATTGTGATTGAACAAGTTTTATCAAATTTACATTCATATGATGGATATATAACATGTAATATATATATTTCCTATAAGGACATATTAACCATATTTAATATTTCACCACCATTTTAGCAAAAAAAAAATTTTTTTTTGAGATAACAAACCACTTTAAGTAATGCAGGATTTCTTGATGTCCACAGTGCTCCATTAGGTGTCCCCCTTTATCTTATTCTTCACAATATCTCGCTGATCCATTGTATCTTTGAAAATCATTTTAGTTTTCCTCCTACAGTTTCATCTTAATCTATATATGATTCAAATGAATATGCTTTGGTGGCCTATATATTTATTTGAGGTATTTAATGCCCTTTCGGGACTAACTGATTATAAACTAATTTAAATATAGAACAAACACAATACACAGCCTCAAGCCATTACTTTATCACTGAAAGGGTATCCCCACATCTCGCCAATGATAAGCTTTCCAGCCATGCCAGGAATCGAACCCGGGACTCTTAGCTCTGTAGGCAGACATGCTACTGGCTGAGCTAGATGTCAGATGTGGTCTATATAGGGGCCATGGTTATAACCCTGTTGGTCGCCAATAAATAAATAAAATATTTTAAACAAATTGTTTGTCTACATGTGTAGCTAGATAACACAAGACTAAATTGTTGAAGTATAGGTAAATTTATATTACAGTGAATATAAATGTAGGAACATCTGTGGTGCGCAGGTGTGTGTGTGCAGTGGAAGCAATACTGTTGTGTGTCCATGGGACTGAGGAGAGGTAGTAATAATATGATTGTTGCCACGCACATACGCTCTTGTTGTTTCTCGTACGGGTATAGTTTGTTGTTCGTAATCTGTATTAATGTTTATTTCTGACTATTAATAAACATATCAAACTGCTAATTAGTTATTCTCAATTGGTCTACAACCTCTGAACATAAATCATTTTTCATTATAATTCAACATGGTTGCCAAGCATGGTTAAAAAAGAAAGTCTCAAGATGGCGGATGAAATGAGAATTCCTGTTTTTGACGGAAAGGACTAGGAGTGTTGGAAAAAGATTATCACAATGATTTTAAAATTAAATAAATGTGAAGAGGCAGCGACGAGAGAAAAAGGTACGATAGATAAAGAAGATGAGTGGAATGAAAAGGACTTGAAGGCAATCAATGTGATTTACAGTGGTATTTCAAATGATCAGTTACAGTTTATAAAAGACAAAGAGACGGCATATGGAATTAAGAAAAGTTCAATGAAATCTACTTAAAGGAATCTACTGCACTGCAAATTTGTATACAAAATAGATTAGATAAATTGAGGTTAAAAGACTTCGAAGATTCGAGTGCCTTTTTTACTGAGTTTGAAAAGTTAGTAAATGAACTTAAAAGTGCAGGTGCTAATGTAAGTGAAAAAGAAAAACTGAGTTATACGATTAAAATGCTTCCAAGTTCATTAAGCTATGTTGGTGATTTAATTGATGTACTGAAAGAAAGTGATCAAACTGTTGAATATGTAAAAAGTAAAATAAAAATGGTTGAATTGAAAGAAAAAGAGGAAGGAAGCAAAAACAGTTCAAGTGCATTTAAGGCTGAAAGAAAAAAAGACAAAGCGTGTTTTAAGTGTGGCAAGTATGGACATTTTAAGGCTCAGTGTATGAGCATGAGATCAAGCGAAAATTTGTGGAAGCCCAGAGGTGGCGCTCAGCAGCAAGGAGGCGGACGCCAACAACAACAACAACGGCAACGGCAACATCGTGGCGGTGGTGGCGGAAGAGGATCCGGTCGAGGCTCAAGTCAACATCGTAGAGCTAGCAGTTGGCAATAAAAGCAAAATCAACAAGGACATCAAAATGAAGACGGTAATATGAGCAGTTTTAATACGGAAATCGAGGTAAGACCCGGATTGGAAAAATCGTACATTGAAGTTAATAGTTGTGTCGGTAAAGTAGAATGGTTACTTGATAGTGGTTTCTCTGATCACTTCATATATAATGATGAATATTTTTATGAATTTGATGAACTCAAAGTACCGGTAAATGTTAGTCGGATATGGTCGATTTTTAAAAGCAACTAAAATAGGTAATGTTTTACACATTCAATATTTATGGTCAAATGGTAGAACATAAAATGTTAAATGTATTTTATGTGAAAGAAATTGATAGAAATTTAATTAATTATGGGAAAGTTACAAATAAAAATAAAATTGTATCAGTAGGAAATATTTCAGAAATATATAATCCAAATGGAAATTTAATTGCTTTAGTGTGTAAGAAAAATTATTTGTATCATATGACTAGTGAAATTGTAAAAACTGAATCAAATATAACAGTCAAATTAAATATGACAGAAAAGGAAAGATACCATAGAACATTATGACTTGTACATTTTAATTATCTAAAAAAATGTGTGATAAACAAATGCTTGAAGGTTTGCCAAAGGAACTAGAGTCTGATTATTCGAAATGTGGAATATGTTTGCAATATAAAATGCATAATTTGCCATTTAAAAAATGATAGAACTAGAGCAAAAGAAATATTAGAGATTGTACATACTGATTAAATGGACCACACAGTACTACGGGTTTAAACGGTGAGAAATATTTTCTAACTTTTATAGATTAGTACAGTAAGGTAGCTAAAATGTATAGTATCAAATCGAAAAGTGAATTATAATTGTTTTATTGACTATGTAAATATAATTGAAAGTAAGACTGAAAAAAATGTAAAAAGATTGAGATGTGACAATGGCTAGGAGTATATGAATAGTGATATATATAGTTTTGCTAGAGAAAAAGGAATATCTATTGAACCTTGTTCACCATATGTTCATGAATTAAATGGTACAGCAGAAAAGTATAACAGATATTATGAATATGTCTAGATGTTTATTAGCAGAGGCCAAAGTACATAATAGATTCTGGCCTGAAGTAGTCAAAACAACTGCTTATTTGAAAAATAGGACAATTACTAATACTGTAGAGAAAAATAAAACACCTAATTAAATACTGTTTGTTGATAAACCTAATATAGAACATTTAAGAATGTATGGAAGTAAAGTATTTGTAAGAGTGCCTGAAAAAAAAATAATTCAAAATGGGACATTTTGTTAGGTTATGAAAATTTTGGGTATAGAGTTTTACTAAATAACAAGATAGTTGTAGCAAGACATGTAGATATAATTGAAAATGGTACAAATTATATAAGTTTTAGAGAAGAGTCAAGAGAGACTTATGATATAGGTTTAAATGAAGGTAGAAATGAAAATGATAGTGATGAAAATGAACATGAAATTATTAATGGAAATATAAATGATCAAAATGCAAATTTAGGGTTGAGAAGATCAACCAGAGAAAAACAAAAACCTGCTAGACTTAATGATGATAATTTTATGTATAATACATTGTTTATGTAAACTATGTAAATGTGGAAAATACTGTTTCATATAATGATGCGATGAATAGTTATGATTCTAAAAATTGGAAAAATGCAATGGATAAGGAAATGAATTGCTTAAATAAAAATAAGACATGGATGTCTGTTATTAAACCAAGAAAATAAAAAAAATACTAGATTTAAAATGGGTTTATACAAAAAAGGCTAATAATGTTTATAAAGCTAGGTTAGTAGTTAGAGGATACCAGCAGAATGATTTAATTGATGATATATACTCTCCAGTAGCAAGAATGCAAACATTAAAAAATTAATTGTCATATTATTGTCAGAATAATTTAATTATTGAGCAAATGGATGTAGAAACAGCATTTTTGAATGGAAAAGTTAGATCAGAAGTTTATGTAAAACAACCATGAGGTTATGAGGATGGTACGAATAAAGTACTAAAATGGGATAATGAATTGTATGGATTGAGAGAAAGACCAAGAGCTTGGTATGAGTGTTTCGATACTTATTTAAAAAATTTTAGGTATTTTAAGAAGCGAGAATGACTTTTGTGTATATATGTTAAACGATAAGAACAATCAGAAAGTATATTTAATTTTGTTTGTAGATGATTTGCTCATATGTTGTAAAGATAAAACAAAGTTAAATTTCATTAAAAATTTATTGTTTAAAGGATTTCAGATGAAAGATTTGGGTAAAATAAAAACTTATTTAGGTATTAGTATAAATGATGAATGCGATAAAGGAGAAATGACTTTGGATCAAAGAGATTATATCTTATCTTTAGCAAGGAAATATGGTATTTAAAAATTCTAAATTGTATGCTACTCTGATGGAACAAAATTTAAAATTAGAAACCACACAATCAGCATGTGATGAAATGAAGTATAGAAATATAATTAGAGCTCTTTTATATATTAGTTCAGGAACAAGACCTGATATAAGTTTCAGCATAAATTATTTAAGTAGATTTCAAAATTGTTATGATAATACTCATTATAAATATGATTTGAGGGTATTAAAGTATTTAGTTTTGACAAAAGATTTAAAGTTAACCTTTAATGGAAATTTGAATGCAGAGATCTTAAACTTTTACGTATATGATGATTGGGCAAGTGATATTATTGACAGAAAATCGACGACTAGATATGTTATTAAAATGTATGGAAATGTGATTTTTTGGAAATCTAAGAAACAGAATAGTGTAACAAAATCATCCACATCAGCTGAGTATGTTGCATTGTCTGAGTATGTTAGTGAATTAAAAGTTTTGAAATATATTTTGCTAGATTTTAATATTGAAATTTGTGACCTGATAAAAATATATGAAGATAATTCTGGTGCGATAAATATAGCTAAGTATGGTCATTTTACAAAAAATTTGAAGCATATAGAGACACATTATCATTTTGTAAACGAGAGTTATGTTAAAGGAGAAATTGATATTGTTAAAATAGATTCTGATGAANTTTTTACTAGCCCATTAGATCGAAATAAGTTTGAAAAATTCAGATATGTAATGAATGTGATATAAATTGGTTTATGATTAAGGTTGGACTGTAATATAAATTTAAGGAGGCGTGTTGAAGTATAGGTAAATTTATATTACAGCGAATATAAATGTAGCAACGTCTATGGTGCACAGGTGTGTGTGCAGTGAAAGTATAGTGTTTTGTGTGCATGGGACTGAGGAGAGGCAGTAGTAATATGATTGTTGCCATGCACGTACACTCTCGTTGTTTCTCGTACGTGTATAGTTTGCTTGTTCGTAATCTGTGTTAATGTTTATTTCTAATTATTAATAAACATATCAAACTGCTAATTAGTTATTCTTAATTGGTCTACAACCTCTGAACATAAAAACCATTTTTCGCTATAATTCAACATAAATATGAACTTTTGTGTCCACATTTCCATAGAAGACAGGAAAAACTACAAGGGAAAAAAATCAATCCAGCTTATGGGGACTAAACCCCATTCACGTAGTTATTAATCTGGCATGGTAAATGAAACCAACCCTCTTGACTGAATTACTGTATTGGTATGTTGCAACACCTGACAAGTGAATGGCTTGATCTAAACTGGCTTTGTTAGAATCTCATTGGGAATTATTTATTGCAGGTGTTCCCATTAGTTGCTGTTATGACATGTTTTTAGAAATACCTTTTGTATATGGAATTGTTTGAGAGAGAATGGAGGCTCAGGTATGTCTTGTTTTAAACTTTTAAACATGTACAAGTATTGATATTTTCTCATTATTTGACAGGTTATTGTATTGCATGTGGGGACCAACAACTTTGGTCACACAGCAGAACAGATTGCCGGTGGATTAAAGGAAATTATTATTGCTATCACCAAGGAGAAACCCTCTGCATTACTTCTTGTGACGGTAATATTAAAATATTAATACCTCTTAGTTATTTAGAACCATAGCTATGTATCATGAAATGGCTTGATCGTTTTATTATACTTCATTTATAGACTATGTGTAGGGGTTTGGATTCTCTGTCAAAACTAAACATTTGAATTTTTTTAAGATAGACTCAAAACTTTAACGTTTTGAAAAAATGGAAACATTTTTAACAGGGTGGCCATTTGTCGGGACAACATTTACTAAAACAATTTGAATAAATTATGTATATGTCAAGTCCTGTGATCTGCAGCTGTCACTTATAAATAGATCATATCAATATAGTATAATTTATATAGGAAATAACACTAATCAAAATAAAGTAAAATAGTTTCAATGTTGACTGTAAACATGTTAGTATTTTATAAAAAAAAATTCAACCAGAATCCTACTATAGTCTTTGTGTTGCCATTATGAGGTGCAACCAGTAGTTTAGGAACTGGGTTGGGGAAAAGGGGTGATATTGCCCTGCCACCCCTGAAAATAACTCGCCCCACCATCCTGGGATAAATTTGCTGCTTCTAGATTTATTTCACTCCTGTCTGATATTCTCAAATATGAAGCTGAAATATGACCTTGCCTTAAACTCCAAATAGCTCTTAGAAGCATCGAACTTTGAAAAATTTGCTAGTGAAGGTAGTTTCTTGAGCTATTTAATATTTCTGAAAACTCAGGTGAAGACCACTCTAAGTAGTTTTTAGAGACATCCAAGTTCAAAAATTTGTTGGAGAGGGACAACTTAAAATAGTTTCTACAAGTATTTAATTTTCAAAAAAATTTAAGTACATACTGGTTTATAGCATCTTTAGATAAATCAGAGTGTCAACAATTTGCTTATAGATAAAATTAGCTTTTAGATTCTAGAGGCATCTAATTTTCAAAAATATTCCAGGCAAGGACATTCTCAATAGTTTCTAGAGGCATTCAAATGTAAAAAATTTGCAGGGGTAGGGTCCCCCAACCACCATTTGACTTCGGGACAAGCTTTTTTGAAAATAAACTTTTTTCTAAAACTTTCACAAACAAGGTTTCACTGCTGCTGGTGTAGCACATTTGTATACATACATACAGCTATTTAACTTATCTACTCTTTATTCATGGCCGAGTACACATCATAAGTGGATTAATTACTTTTTGATCCAGACCTTAAAAATAGTGTAATAAGGACATAAAGTAATAATTAGCTATGCCCTGAATAATTTTTTGAGGATAGAGGAAGGGATATTACCTTGGGTGGCTCATGGCAAAGTCTCCCAATAGGAGGTTGTGTGTGTGTGTGTATATATATATATATATTTTTTTTTTTGACAAATCCCCATCATGAAGTCATTTGAAGTGTTTTAAAACATAATTGGTGTTGTAGGTGGTATGAATTGTGAGACTCCAATAGTCTACTTAACCTATGGTAGAAATACTTAATAATAATATTTGCTCAAGTATTTGTGGCTTGCTCATCCCAGCTTTAACAAAACATTCTCATTCACAATCCCTTAACACTTTATATAAATAAGAGGTATAGATGGGGAGGGCTTTTTGGAAGACATATATCCACATTAGCATTGAGAGCCTATGAGAAAATCTCAATGTTAAATCACATGTGAAGATAACGCCTAGTTCACCTGATTATGTTTAAAACCTCAACTTCCCTGTCATCAACACTCCCATATTTTGATTGCTTGAAGCCAACAACATGGACACTGGTGCAGGTTCCACATGTTCAGTTAATTCATTTTAGATGAATATCATTATATTAACAATTTGACACCTTAGCTCAATCAATAGCTTGTCTGTTTACTAAGCTAAGGGTCCCGGATCTGATTACTGGCATGGCCAAAAAATGTATCATTAAATGTGTGTTTACCCTTTCACAGTGATGAATTAATGTCCGGGGACTGGATGTTGTGCCTGTCATAGTCTTAAGTTAAATTATAAGGGTTATGAAGCTACGACAGGTCTAGCAAGCCGGAAGGGGAAAATATATGGCTTGAATAAGAAACTGAGCCAAGCCATAAGCCGGAAACCGTGATGGATGTAAAGTTAATCATTATATTAACAATCAAAAATTTGTATAAATTGTGCATTGGTTATTTGTTACATGCATCTTATTTTAAGGACGTATCAAATAATCAAAAAGCTAATTTTGTAAAACATTATTTAAAAAAATTCCAAACAAAGGTTAATCACAGTAGTTGGTTTAGTTCTAAAAAAATGGGTCAGATCAATTTTCTTTAATTTAAAAAAGAATGCTTTTCTAATTGTTTCCATATCTCAAAACGTCCAAACTGTAGTTGGGCTTGACTACAAAACTTGTGATTTTGACATCTAATGCTGTAGAGATTATTTGGACTTTGTATCCAAGCAATAAGTTACTAACTACCTTAAAGGATTCATTTTAAGCCGTGACCGACTTGAAGTTTATTTTTATTTATCATCGCGTCTTACTACCCATTTGGGTTATATGCTTATATACTAATTACATTAAATGGGTTAGGGATGATTAAGGTTGAATATAGAAGAAGTGTACCCACATTTGCATGAATATAGAGTGGGAAACCATTTATGAAAAAACCTTGTGTATACCTGACCAAGATCAAACCACAATTTCCCAGTCATCGGCAGTCTAGTCTATTGTGCCTTAGACCTTGTGGCCACTGAAGCGGGTGATAAGTTCTTAATGAATATTTTTTCCAAAGAAAATGCATCCCAGAAGCTGTGCTGCAATATTAAACTAAAAACACGGGGACCTTTTGTTCTCTTCCTTAACAATGAAGCTATCTTTTCTTGTGAATAAAAAATGTTTGGTTGAAAACATGTAACTTATGATTTAGTCACTGCAACTAGCCTTTTAAATATGACCATTTCAAAGAAGACTAACTCATTCATGCTGTAAGAAATGCATTGGGAATAAGAAAAGAAGCTCTTGAAAAGAAGAAAAAGAGTGAAGTAGACTTAGATCGAAAAAGAAAAACAGCATAGGATTATAAAAAAGAACAGCTCTGCAGAAAGCAAAGGAAGAGGGAGAAGTTTTAGAACATGAAATGAATTATTTGAAATTCTTTTGATTGAATGTTATTATTTGTCAGCATTCTAAAAATATTTTGTTTGTAAGCTTTTATATTAATTTTGAATCATGTTAGGTAACTGCAATTATCCTTATTTCTAAGTAATTTTTTCTTAATATTGTATATTTGGTTTTTCATTTGAGGATTCTGTATCTTTATTACTATGTTTTACTAATCAAATTCATCATTAATAAAAATGACTCGGTGTGAAAAGGATTTACTGTCAGGAGGTTAGATGTAAGTATACATACAGGATTATTCAAAACGATTCATCCGATTTCAAATTACTCTATTTTCAAAGTTTACGAATACAGTGATTAGTGATAAATCAATCAAAAGAAAATTTGTAAGTTTTTTCTTTAATCTTATAAGTGCTCTATGGGACCTCCCTTAGCTACACAAACAACGTTGAGACGAAAGTCAAATTCCTCCCATCCTCGCTCCTGCATGCTCATTCTCACCTGCTCCACAGCAGTAATAATACAGGGTTGTGGGCAACATTATCACGTACACAGTATCCTTAACATACTCCCAAAGGAAGAAGTCACACGGCCTAAACTCTGATGACCTAGGGGACCAGCTGTAGAGCTCCGAGTCATGGAGTCCACTGCACCCATTATACAAACATTCTATTTCCTTGAACCATCGAAGGATGCTCTGAGCACACAGTAGATCATTTCCTCAACTCTAAAGAAATTCACGCTGCCCTGAAACTACCGATTCACACCTCGAAATCTTCAACACTCAAAAAGCTTTCTGCTGTATGGCCATTTCCTGACTGACTGTCTCTCTGCTGCAGAGTGACATGGAGAGAGGACAGTGGAGTCATTTCACAATGATATTATAAAACTTAGAGATTTCCTTTCTCATTTGGTGTTTGCCATGATTAATAGGTAAAGAATTATGCTCATTTTATATCAGATAAATCATTTTGAATAAATCTGTATAAATACACACTCTGTAAATGCATTTTTTAGACATGAGCTTTACACAAAATAAATTATGACACTTATTTCTAAGATAGAGAATCTTTGTTCTGAACAACTATAGACTTTCATTCCAAGGATATTTGTCTACGTCAATGCATTTGAATATCCTAAAGTAGAAATGTTTAAGCATCATACACCTAAACCTAACTTTTTATCATTTTATGCTTTTGAAATAGGGATTGTTTGGTTCTGAAAGCATTTTATATAAACTGGCTTTTTTCTTCTTTTTTTTTTAAAGGAAACATGCTTAAACTAATGGAAATATATTGGAATTTCAAAACTCTACTAGTTAGTATACACCCTGGTAACTATCAGATGATACTGGTTTTAAGGAGACTAGTGTGATTATTAATACACTAAAATTTATTTGGGTCTCCATTTCAACGCTTTTATAGCTGCAGGCCATCTAAGATATGGGCTAATTAGAGTCCAATGTTGATGGTAATTTCTTAAAATGTATTGCACAATTTTCTTGAACCTGAAACTAATTTTTTCTCCAAAAATTGAACAAGATTGAAGAATAAATATATATTTTGTAGTTCAACACACATTTTAAATCGTGTATTCTGGACTTCTCCTAATATACCAATCATGAGATGCACTTCTAAAGTATGAAAAACGTGTTTATGTAAACTGATAACAAAGCCTGCTAAATAAATTTGACACAAAAAGTACCAGTCAGCTATTTTTTTTAAACTTTATAAACCTTTTCAAATTTTTTTTTAACAATCAACAGGACTCAATTATTGTTAATCTTTTTTTTAAACTATCATTTTAGACTATACGGCGATAAACACTATCCTATATATTATTTCTGTTGTCAACATCCCTTTTTCTCTGCTAATACAAAGCTTACAGTGATGAATAAGGTATCAGTGGATATGATTTTTTACTGAATTCTGACATAGCATACTCAATTTATGTTAAAACACATGTTTGGTTAAAATTTAAGTTAAAAGAAAAATCAACCATTTTTTTTATGAAGGGTGGGGGGAGGTTGAACGTGCAAAAGTTTCTCAAGGGGTTACTGGTATTTTAATAATTCTGACTAAAACAATACTTTTTTTGAACTAACAAAACTTAAAATTTACATAACATTAATTTTAATTGCTTGGATATTTTTGAACATTTTAACTAAATTTTGTTATAGTATCAAGAATTTCAAATAGTGTCTCAAGAAAAAACCCAAATATTTTCTAAAATATACTAATGATTCCCAAGTGTGATTGTGAAACAGATCTTGATGAAGTATGAAATAATGGCAAAAACCTGTAATCAATTTACTTGCTTACTCTATCTAACCTGTTAGCTCCTGCTACGCTCATGCCTGCCTTAGTGTTTAGTTAACAAACATCTAATTTAGTAAGAGAGGATAGCTGGCAATAATATTATGCATAAGTAAGGCTGATGACCTGAAAAGTGAGATTGCCCTCCTACATGTACTATGGTCAACACCTTGTTAGTAATACTTGTAAACACAGTCCTTTAAATTTATTTCTGAAGTATCGAAAACCTAACCTAATTAATACCAATTTTCTACTTTTCAAATTACTAACCAGCTTCTAGTCCCGTTTGAGGTCACGGGCAGCACTGTTGGCATACCTAATAAATCCCCAAGTGCTTTTCTAAGAGCATACTTATTCTGTGTCAAATTTCTCAAATTTGACTTGATGCCTTCTTGACTAATGCATACACTGCTCCACAAATTGGTCACACTTCCTTCAAAACCACCATGTAGTTGCCATTGTACTACGTTACTCGGTCCAAAGGAATAGACTACATAACAAAGTTATCAACTCACCATGGTCACCTTAGTTGATCAGCTAAACAACACGCCCAACACTGCTGGTCCCATGCATCCACACATCATCACTCAGAGTTTCAAACTAAGCTTCACGATTGCGTTCCCAAGGCTTGCCACCAGGAAGCGCTAGCGTCGGCAGAACCAGGGAAAAGGTTCCACAGAGATGGGACATGCTTCAATAATTGTCTACATAGTTTCTTCATTGTTCTCCATCCATCCAGTGTGTATGTGTATGTGTATGTGTGTGTGTTAACCCCTCCCCCCACGTGATTCCTAATCTCCTGCCCTCTTGAGATAGCATATAAAGTGTCGTTCAGCCAAGTGAAGAGCACTCTTGGGACTTGTTTGGTTTGAACTAGGTGGGTAGCATCAAGCTACGTGACATTGAGAGAATGTAAGCAAAATTCCATTTCGGCTTAAAAGTAATTATTAAACTTATATTTATTTTTCAAAATTCTTTTTGAAAATATTATTCAATATTTTAAAAACATATTTTGCTAAGCAGCTTCGTTGGAAGACTTGTTAGGATATATTAATATTTTTCCAAAGATCTTGTTAGGGTATATTAATATTTTTCCAAAGATATTGATGTGGAAATAGACGATTAAACTTTCACTTTGTTCTTTGATTATATTTAAGGAGATTATTATACCAAAGATTCTAAAGATGAAATATAAAAATGAAATATACTCTCAAAACTTTGATGTTTCTTGTTTAAGAAAAGACTCAAAAAGGAGATATACTTCTTAACTTTCACTATCATGATTTATAGCCTTTGAAGGAAAATAAGTTAGCAAAAACTTTAATATGGAGATATACTTCAGTAAGGACTTTACCATAATGCAAGATTTGTTTTTTATGAATCAAGTTATAACTTAATGTTTGCTAATTATATTATGCTGTTAGTCATATTATTTGAATTAGGCCACTATTCCAAGTTTTACATGCACTTATTACTTGCCGCTTAGGCTCTTAAATTAATATTCTTTTGTCAAAAAGTCCCCGAAAGTTATGAAAACTTTAAATAGTTCTCGTTATGTTTGAAACTTGTCGAGGGACATATTTATTATTTTTAAGGTATCTTGCACATATAGCTTGGTTTATTCAAAAGGTTAGGAGTGCATCTTGAGTTTGTGTTAACCGTGGGTTTCTCTCAAATTAGTAGGATTTGATTATTGGTATCAGTTATTGTTGTTGGCCCCTGGGCAACTAATTATTTCGGACTTGATATTGGTTTAGTGTATTCACATTGTTTATAGCCTCCAAATATGTGTGTGCAAATAACTTCAAATTTATTAAGCAAACCTTAAATGCATAGTTTATATAGTTACTATGAGGAAATTAAATTATAATACAAAGTAAAACTTAAATAATAACTTAGGCGTACTTAGGATTTTTCTTTAACATAGAATTTTTTTTATATATGTAAATATCACTTTTCTTGGATGAAGGATCTAAAATATGATTATTTGTTGCAACAATAACTAATGCTTAAAATTAAATTGCAATATCACATTTTATCTTCTGCTATAATTTTGAAATCCCTGTCTTTTCCTATCGATGAACATTATGAGGTATAAAAATATATCACTTCCACGGTAAACTAATGATGACGGCAGTTGCCCTTTCTTAATATCCGCAACCAGGTGGGTTGCGAGTTGCTGAGTAACAATCATTTGTTCTCACATCATTTTTACTCTGTTAGACTCATGCACCCCACTCTTATCTATTTTGTTTGTTTGTTATATTTTGCACCTTCAAATCATTTTGGGTTAGGAATTCCTTCATTGGAATCCTTCCATTTATCAAATATTGTACCTAAGCTGTACTCATAACCCACCACCTCACATATCATCTTTCATCAATAGAATCATGTTTATATAGATGTATCCATCAAAGTTGTTGACTGTTGTGCCTTATATTTTTTGGCACGTTTCAAACTTCTCAAATGTGGGGTAGAGAATTTCAGGCCTCCTCCACCCCCTTCCTCATATTAGTTGACCTAGTTAGACTACTATGCCTCTATGATGCAAATGATAATACTACCTCTACAACTCTATTGTCATTGTGGGGGCAATTGGGATTGTGAATGTTACCTTTGAATTCTAATGAAATATTTATTTGATTCCAGACGCTGCTCCCAAGAGGACTTAACCCAAATCCTTTGCGTGTCCGCAATGCAGCAGTCAATGTACTTCTTGAAGACATAGTGATTGAGCTATCGAAAACTAATGCTAATGTGGAACTAATCAAAATTGACCAAGGGTTTATATTGCCATCAGGTTTGATATCTCGTAAGGACTTCTTTGACTTTTTGCATTTAACAAACGAAGGATATAAAAAGGCCTTTGAGAATGTTCACGAAAGAGCTAAAAGTAAACTAATGGATTTCTGCTGTTAGTTTGTCATAGTTGGTTTAAGGAAAGACTCAGTTGACAACAAAAGTGATATTTCTAGACAAATATGATCTCATTATTTATTTACATGTGTTATATTTATTAGATCATTGCAACTGCATACAGCACCATGTCAAGATTTGAAAATGTATTTACATGTCAATTCTTAAGAGACCGGTCAATGTCTTGTCTCCCTTATAAGCGGGCCATAAACAGAAAGTTTGTGATAAAATGGTCTATTAAATTAAAAATATATCTTTACACAGAAAGTTATGTATTGTCTAAAAAATAAAGTATACTTTAGATTCATCACTAATTAGAGCTATTTATCAATTATTATTGAATTATATACAAATTATGCCCATCACTTTTCCAGCAATTTTGTTGTTTACCTTATTAGAATTTTGATTTGGAACTACACTAATATTTAATCAATCATTAGAAATTTCTTATGGTTGTACTATCATATCAATAATTTAATATTGAGTAAATGCCTAAAAAGAAATCAAGAAATGTAACAAAGAAATATACCTAATTATTTATGGTAATCAATGTGTTTGTGACAAATGTAAAGTTTCTGTCTGATTATAGAATTTTCATAAAATAACTTTAAAGAATCATTGAACAATTTTAAAACTGCCTTTTTGTGGGACCTGTTAGTTCTGTAACCATCTGAGAGAGCATTCAGTTCAATTTTTCTTTTACATAACACACCTTTATTTTCAATTGGTGAAAGAAATTAAAACAAATCACACCATTTTAGCATAATCCATTATTATGGCTCACAAGTGAGGACAAATATTGATTGCCTACTAAGTAAAAAAAAACCAATACACACATTTCAATGTGAAAAATTATTAATATCTTTATTTTAACATTGGTTTAATTGGGTTTTGACACTATCTTGGTGAAAAAATTAAATTTGGAAGAAAATCATGACAATTTTCTATGTTAATTGCTTATAAGAAATTTCATGTTAACCCAACAGTTTTTTGTATTAATTTATTTATGGAATTTGATCTCTTTATATTATTTAAAATGGATCTTTTTATTTACATCAGAAATCCTTCTATACAGGAGTTGAGAATTAATTTAAAGTTTTTTCATAATAAAGGTGTGTAATTATTTTTATTTTAACCTTGTTTGATTGGTTTTTGACACTCTTGGTGAAAAACTTAAATTTGGACTAAAATTTAATCAACACAAAATTAATTCTGAACCAATTTGTTTAACCAAATGTAAATTTTTGGCTGCAAATCATGACAATTTTTTATGTTAATTGTTTATAAGTAATTTAATGTCAACCCTACAGTATTTATTTTGTATTAATTTATTTATTGAAGTTCCTCTATTCATATTATTTATAATGAATCATTTTATGTACATCAGAAATCCTTTTGTACAGGAGTTGAACATTGATTTAAAGTTTTTTCGTAATAAATGTGTGTAAAAATAAAATAAATTTTTTCACTCTATTTACATAGTAAAACAATGAGCTTCATGCCAGGACTGTGAATATTCTCTTACTTGAAAATTCCCTGTGTTTTCCAGGTCTTTTAGAAATAATTCCCATTTTTCCAGAAGACTTAAATTGAAGTCTAGAGGAATAAAATTGACTTGAGTGAAGTCATATACTGATGTTTAAAACAATGATATGGGCTTAATGGGTAAATATATGCAGTCTTTATACAACCTAATATTTCAGGCAAGGGGAAAGAGGATAAGATATTTATTTGAATCAACATGCTTAGTTTTTCAGTCACTTTTCCTTCCATGCATAGGCTTAATATTCCAAGCTTTTCTTTAAATATTCCAAATTCACCAATATTTCAATATTTTTATTGGGTTTTTTTCTCGAAATTACCTGTTTTTTCCAGATGTAGCAACCCTTTTACTCAATCACTGTATACCAAGTGAGCCAATGTTGCTGGTTGACTAAGTTAAATTATTATTTTTTCAACAAAATATAACATTTACTCATAAAAGAAATAAATCACTTTATAGGGTATTGGAAATTACGTTCCTTGACTAATTACATTAATATCATTGTGTAAATGTATTATTTAAAAAAACACAAATCCTATTTGATACTCTCAAGTTAGTTCTTACAGATTAAAACTTTATTATAAATTTATATTCCAAAAGACAACTTAAAGTGTTAAGGCTGGTCAGAACGTGACAGAAAAATCCAATCTTTAAAAATCACAAATTTGGAAAGTTTATAAACATGTTTACATGTGAGGCAACATGTGGAGGGTGTGGCCATGTAATTTAATGTGTGTAAGGGAGGGTTAAACTAAAATTTATATGAATGAAATACTAGTTTTCATTTTAAAATAATAGTTTTGTTTGGGTAGTTGCATATGTTTTATATTGTAAAATAATTTCAATTATCTTTTTTTTAAATGAACAAAGTATAAATCCACAATATGAATTATTTAAGGAGCATGTGGTGTAGCATGTGTTTAAAAGTAATCTCTTACTTTTTGAAACCATTTCAATGTCTTCACTAAGATCAAAAGATCATTAGGCTAAACTATGATGACATAATAAAAATTGCTAGGGCTTAATTTTTTTTAACATTAAAAATAAAATTCAGTTGATAAGCTCGTTGTTAGAGTAAATGGAACTAAATAAGAAGAAAATTTAGACAAAATATAATCAGCAAAGATCAAATTCAGACTAATTTTCTGACTTCATTTAGAGGTACAAATTATAAATCCTTTATCAGGCGCTACTTATTTTGCTTTGGGTATTTCACACAATCTTAACACAGTTACTGTAGATGTGTAATCCTGGCTGGGTAAAATGGGGGTGGTTTCCTGTTGCCACGTTAATATGGGTTCATTTTTTAAACTTTTTCCATTCTTAACCTTTGGGTTAGTTCATTAATACCAAGCTATGGAATTTTATAAATCTCAAATCCAAGTTGTTTGAAATCACGGTTTTATACATTTAAAATGAAATTGCAAAATAGTTTAAAGTTCCGTATACTAATGGTTAATTTACTCATATAAAGTGTCATATTTTTTTTACAACCCATAATAAATATGATAAACAGAGAAATCTATATTTAGTTTCGCTAAACCTGGATTAAGAAATTAGTTTAGTGTGTCATGCAAATTTTCTAAACTCGTCCAAGTTTCATGTTCTCTTATTTAATTTTCAATATTTCACTTTTATTAAAATTGTACAGATTATAAAGATTTTAGAATTTTGATTCTGGATAGAGAAAATGTTATGTTTGAATTCAAGAAAATTCTAATTTGATTTATCTTAAAATTTTCCTTTTTCTGCGTCTTAGTACCTGTTTGGGTTGTATATATACACTAATCATGGCTTGTTTGTTTTTAGCACTGCGTCTTACTATCCGTTCGGGCTATACACTCTTAATTATGTTAATGAAGTAGAAATGAGAAAGGTAGGATTTGGAGATGTACCTGCATTTGTGTGGAGGGGGAGTGGAAAACTATTTAGGGAAAACCACCCTTAGTACACTCAACCGAGATTTGAACCCCAAGCTCCTTGTCATCCATCAGCAGTCTAGTCTATTGCAAAATTGACGCCTTAGACCATGTGGAATAAGAAGCAGATTTCAAGTAGTTCCTGTATTACAAAAATCTTGTTTTCATTAGATAAAAACAACCTAAAACAAATGTCTAGTGTAATTTCTTAAACACACATTCAAATATAGTCGTGTAAGGGAGCCAGCCACTCTCCCTAACATCATTCTTAAGTTTAAATATAGGTTAAACTAATATAATGTCACTGCTATCACATAATTTATAATATTTAAAAAACTACACAAATATTCTTTCAGGTCTCACACAATACAACCCAAGTTAGGTGCTTAAAAGGTTGCGCATCTCTTTGTTAGTATTTTTCTTGAAAATACTTAAATCCTATTATTTACTTGTTTAAATCCCATTATATACTTGTCAGATCAACATTTATATAAAGTTTCATGAACTAAGCACATGTACAAATATTACTTATAATAATACTTATTATAGCACACTACATAAATGATAAATCTAAATAGGTTTAAATGATATGTAACATGTTTGTTTGGTTACACTATAACAAACTATTTACTTTTAATAATATTGAGGGACACCTTAGCTCAGTCGGTAGCGTGATTGGCTACTGAGATAATGGCCCCTGGGTCGATTCTTGGACGAAAATGTATCATTAATGGTAAGGGTTTACCCTTTCACATTGATAAGTTGATGGCTGGGGACTGGATGTTGTGCCTCTTCTAGTCTTAAGATAGAGTATAAGGTATATGAAGCTACAACAGGCCTAGTCTGCCAGTAGTGGAAAAAATATGGCTTGAATAAAAAACTGACCCAGGCTACAGGCTCGAAACAGTAATGGAAGTAAAAAGTAAAATATTGAGAGATTTTAGTTTGAAATTAAAATATTTATTAAATAATTGATTACATATTTTGGTGTTGTTTGGGGTAAATTCAATGTACAACTGTACCAAATAAAATCAAAATGAATTTAAGTGGTGTAACCCCCCTTTAATTTGATAGGTTCATAACACTATAAATAAAAAGGTAGGTTGATTACAAGAGAGTTTATTTATTTTTTATTCATAACATACAACTCATAGAAAAAAGAGAGTGAGACATACTAAGAGCAGTCGAGTGAAAAGTCAACAAGGACTGATTGAAATAATAAATAATGGGGCAAGACCCCAAATCTTTGAGAGAAAACAGTA
>CABFWB010007438.1:0-24767 GCA_902151455.1 Timema bartmani | reverse complement strand
TCAGCTTACGTCTGTGCCTCTGTGCCGACAAAACAAGGCTGCTTGATGTACACTACCGTAATAAAGCTGAAGTCATGTATCCATGCGAATCTCTAGAGTTGCGAGTGGTAGTAATGCCCTTAAACTTCAGCAAACCACATCACCACCCAGTGTTGCTGTTTCTCCAGAAGAAGTAAGAGGATATTCTAAATACACTCCTAGTAGTAATAAAAAATCAAGAAAGAAAAAAAAGGAAAAAGTATGATAGCTACGGATACACCAATAAAGGAAGAAATCATAAAAGACAAGGAAAAGAGTAACTAATCAAGGAAAAAACAGAAGAAATGAAATAAAAGTTTGTTTATTGAAGATGACATTGAACCTGAGTACGACGACTCATCTGATGGCCTAGAATATTTTGAGGATCTTCAAGGATTTGAAGAGTTATCAAAAGACCCAGTAGACGGTGATCACATCCTAGTAAAATTTCAATTTAAAAAAATCAGAAGATTTATTACATAGGAAAGATAATTCAAAATAAAGACGAAAATGGTGATTTAGGTACTTGCGTAAAAGTGTGAAGATAGATAATCAATTTTGTTTTCCGACTGTACCAGATTTAGCATCAGTGCAGTTAAAATATACTCGCCATATTTTACCACCGCCCAAAGTTTTTGGTATAAAAGTCAGCATTCATATTATTCATTTGAAATTAATTTTTCTGGAATTAATATTTTATGATCATTTTATGTTAAATTTAAAATCAATTACACTTTGAACATTTCTTTAAATACTTAAGTTTTTGAACTTTTAATATTATTCTTTACTCTCATATTAATAAACATTTATAATAATTTACCTTAGAATTATTATTTTTAATTAGTTTTACACTTATAAAAACATAATTTTACCTTGATTTTAGCTTGTTATTTGTATTATAACTTTAAATATTAAAGATGTACCTTAATTTACTCACTGTTACCCACTGTTAGTCTCAGTGCACCCCAATGTTGGGGAACACTGAGACAAATACATATTCACTCAATTTTCAAGATTTTTAAAAATCCTTAAGAAATATGTCTGATTTTTATATTGATAATGACAGTAAATATGATGTTTTTAAAGTTCCATTTTGTCAGAAGTCAAAAATATAAGTTATTTTCTTTTAATTAAAGAAAATAAAAAAGTGTCTCACTGTTACCCACCTTCCCTTACCTATAACTCAGAGAGTACTCTTGGTAGCCAATGCCCATGAGTCTACACAAAATATTATTCCATGAGAAGGATATTATTGCTTCTTGTGTTTTGCCGATTGGACAATTTTACGAAGAAGCTCATGAGGCAATAAATAAACATAACAAGCAATACAGGGAAGTATTTGTAAGAAAAATTACCAGAATTATTGATACAATTACTGACTTACTTAATGATTTCCTTAAATTAGCGTTTAACTCCGCCTTTCACGAATCCATTGGATGTTCTCCCACCTCTGTATTCCTGGCTAGAGAGTTGAACCACCCCCTTCTGTCTATTTGGGACGTTGGCCCATTGTTAGAGGAAGATGATGCGACCCCCCATGAGGATAGATGTAAGCACGCCCTGGACCACCTTAAAAGAGCTCAGAGAAGGGTCGCTAATCAATACAATAAGGGTAGACTTGCGGTTCCATTTAAGATTGGCGAGCATGTGCTCTGTAGAGAATTCTCCTTGAGCTCCGCGGTCGACAAAAGATCGGCAAAGCTGTGTTCCAGGTGGTGTGGACCATGGAAGGTGAATAGGTTTCTCACCCCTGTCACGGTCCTCCTCCAGAAAGTTACTGACGTTTCCGAGACCAGACGCTCTCATGTTAGCCACATCAAGAGCGCCAGTCCAGAGTCCCTAAGGATAACTGATTGCAAGTAGTGGGTCGTAGGTTAAGTATTATATATATGATATATAATTTAAGTTAATTTATAATTAGGATATCCATTATACTAGCTTACTCGGGCCCAGGACAAAAAAAAAAGAAAACTAAATTTTTTTGCACCATTTTGAATTCTATGGAGAAGGTAGTATCAACTATATGTGAGATTGTGACAATATGCAATAACTTGATAGATATGGTGGATCTTATGATACAGTGACAGTGTTTGTGGTGGACGTTATCTTCACAATCTTCATGGGAAGATTACCGCCGTTACATCCTCGTATGAGAGCGAGGGTGTAGTTATCTGGCGGAGGGATGTGCATGAACTTTGAGAGGATTATGAAGGCCCGGTGAAAATGCTCAAGAGTATTATCATGATTTGCCCATTTGTTGAGTTCTAATCTTTTGTCTATTTGTGCGCATTTCTGAGAACTCTCCTTATTCCGCATGTCTTCTGTACTCCCGTTTCTTCTCTTTTGTGCGTGGCTGTGTGGAGAACCACTGGGAGACGGTACTGGGACTCGGATTGAGGCGCTATCATCTCCGAGAGCAGGGGCCCGGGGATGCTGAGAGCAAAGGCAAGACAATAACAGATGGCTGATCGCTCCTGGATGAGAAGGCGACACGGGAGTGGCTGCTCCCGACGGTGTGGGATCGGCAGTGAGCGGTGGGACTAAGCAGGCCGATCTCCTCTATGTCGCCTGAATGGGGACAGATGTTTCCAGGAGTATCTCCATCAACCCAAAGCAGCTGAAAGAATTTGGAGTGCCAACCCTTCCCCTACTGCAAGATCAAGAGGGGGAGATTTGTAGCATTTCCTTGCTACAAGTCATGAGTAAAAAAGGACAAGTCAATATTACATCGTCAACACTCACCCTATTTCCCTGCCTTGGACTAACGATAACAACTCGCCCAGTCTCGTCACCGTCACGCCACTTACTGCTGGCCCCGAGTAAAGATTCAAACTTCGTCCGCCTGAGGCCGCCTTGCTCTTCGTCAACAGGGCTTTTCAACGACCAATGACAAGCATCCAGTGCCGTCCAATGTTCTTCTCGATAACAAAAGAATGTGCTTATTACCATGCACCCCCCCACCTTTTTTTTTTTGTATGTGGACCTTGTGATCCGTCTTACGTGTTCGAGTAAAGTAAGCACCATATAAAAGACCGTTCATAATAGATATACTTCACTCTGGGACTTGGCTTGGAATTGGAAAGGTAAAGCTAAGGCTTCGTAAATAATTAAAATGTAAGGATAAAAATTGATCTTTCGGCTTATTTAATTCTTTGTAAATCTTTTCTAAATTCCCTTTTGGCTCTTTAAATAATAATATAACTATCTTCCTAGTTTTTATATTTTGAAATTTTGCGTAGTGAAGGGAACTTCGCATTTAAATCATTGTTGAAACGAATATGTAATAATTATGGAGACTAACTATTTAATGTTATAGGCTTTCTTTTGGGAAATATTTTAGAACTTTATCTTAATGATAGTTAAGGTTAGCTATGTCGTGGACATTATAAATAAGAGGGAACGGCATGTCTTATAGGACATATGTAGAGGAAAATCTTTAAATAATGTAAATTTGCCATAACGATTTAACTTAATTGTTTATTTATTTGTCTAGCTATTAATTGTAAATAAAAGTAGGAATGTAGGGTTCTTTGTGACCATTTTGGTCCTTGTTACTTTTTTGTAAAAGTCAAATTAAACTTGTAAATTGTTATAAAGGTATATGAGAACTACTAATTATCATAAAATTATAATTTGAGTATTAGGAGGGTTATGGCCTAGCCCTAGGATATCAATTTAAATATTTTGTGTAAGCATAAAAAAAATATAGACATTTTATATCATGTTATTTTTTATTGCTTATATACAAGGCTGTCGCGTATCCATTATAATGGCAAGCTCTTAAACTCTACATTTTGTGCTCTTTAAATTTATTAGCGCAGATCACCTTTGTTTATTTATACATTAATTAATATTCTAAATGTTCCTACGTTATATATGTTGTTTACTAGTTAATATAAAGTTTAATAAAACATTATTTTGTGACTTGCAATCTTTTAATGCTAGTTTTATCCTTAGGTATAAATATAGTATACTTATTTAGGCATATCTGCAATTAAATATACTTATATATTAGTTGTTATTAAGATTTTTTGGAGGTAGATCATTTTTCTTTTTGCCACCTAGTTGGGATGAGTGAAGTGTTCTGGAGACTTATGACGTCCCAAAATTTTCCAAAATTATTTACTCTCACCGCTCACTCCATTTATTCCCTTTAAATTTTTTTGTTTGTTTTGTACCCCACCCCTTTTTTGAGTAACGGGTACAAAGTGTTAAATTAATTAGAAACCTCAAGTAAAATAAATCCAGCACAAATAGAAAGAAATGATGTTTAAGATAACACATCAGAGGACTTATTATAAGAGTGTACTGACATTAGTGGATCTGAATAAGTCTGTTTTCCTATTACATTTAAAATTACCAATTATCCCCACCACCTGTTATGTTTTTGAATATTTTTTTTACAATAACTAGGCCCTATCAATAATAATATAATAATAATACTTAGCACCGCGTCTTACTACCCGTTCGGGCTATACGCTTAAGTACTAATTACACTAATGAGTTAGGAATGGGGAAGGTTGAATTTAGAGGAAGTGAACCCGCTATTTGCGTGGAGGGAGAGTGGAAAACCATTTAGGAAAAACCACCCTCAGCTCACCCGACCGAGATTCGAACCTCGATCTCTCCGTCCTCGGCAGTCGAGCTCAACATGACTGGCGCGTTAGCTAACTACGCCACCGAGGCGGGTTAGTATTAATATAAAAGTAAATATAAAAGTAAAACTGAATGTCAAGTGTTAACATCTAATCAATCTACTTGTAATCTATTGTAATTTTTAATGAGCAATCGTGTAGTTTAATAAGTATGCATATGTTTATTGTATTATAAAATTTGTGTATTTTATGAGTAATAGCTCCCAAAAAACAATTAAAGATATTATACCTTTACTTAAATAATGTTTTTCTCTTATATTGCCAAAATATCACACTGTGCGGTGGTGGGAAACTTAAAAATAGATGCGTGGTGGAATGAACAGGTGAAAGAAGCTGTAAGAGAAAAGAAAGAAGCATACACAACATGGTGAAGGAAGCAGTGGAAGAGAATAATTAAACATTGAGAAGGAGTTTTAAGAATAGGAATGAGGAAACAGGAAAAATAGATTTAAATGAAGAAAAGAGCAAAACGAGTTGCATGGGAAGCCAGCAGGGATTGGATGCAAAAATGTAAATGGATAGAAATATTGAAACTGAACATGAAATAAATTATGAAGGTGGTATATGGCTAAGTATAAAACAGGAGGAGAGAGAAAAAATTAAAAGAAGTTAGAATGATGGATGAAGAATGAAGAACATTGAAGACAGTAAAGGAAGAAAAGAAACTATGGATGAAATATTTTGAGAATACGTTCAACACATAAGAGGAAAGGGATTAAAGTAAAACAGCTATGAGGAAGAAATAGCAAAAGAGGAGGAAAGAGGTCCCCCATGGGAAGAGATGGAGGACACATTAAAGAGGATGAAACGATAAAAAGCATCGGGCTTGGACAAACCAATGGTGATAATGATAAGAGCAGCAGGTGAAGTAGGTATACAATGGTTATAGAGGGTGCTAAGAGAGGTTTGGAAGGAGAACTATGTACCAGAAGACTGGAAAAAAGGTGTTATTTTCAAGAAAGTAAACCAGAAAAAGTGTCCACATTATATGGAGGATAGTGCTGATGTGTCACGGTACATAAATATGAGAAGACACTGGGAAAGCGAAAAAGAAATGAAAGTAAGGTGAAGTGAGGAGCAACAGGAATTTAAGGAACAGGGGTCTACAATATACTCAATCTTTTCCATATGACAGCTGATGGAGAGAAGGTATGAATGTGCAAAAGAATTGGAAATGGTATTTATGGATGTGAAAAGGGCATATGAAATCGTGAATATAAATAAAGTTTGGTGAAGCGATGGAGGAGACCGAAGTGTAAAGAGGAGTTGTAATGAGAGTGAAAAGCATGTATGAGGTTAATAAGAACTGTGTTAAGATAGATAGTAGGAGGGGGGAGTGGTTTCAAATAAAAAAATTAAGTGAAACAGGAGAGTGCTCTCACCATTACTATTTGAAAGAGTAATGGAAATGGTTATAAAAAAAAGTGACAGGAAAACTCGGGGAGGAACGAATGAAAGCTGTGATGTTTCCTGATTACCTAATGGTATGGGGGGAGAAGGAAGAGGAAGGACAGGAACCATTTCAAGAATGGAATGAGAAAATAAAAGAATGTGGAATGAGATTTATCATGGCAAAGTGTGAAGTGATGGTAGTGACAAGGAAGAAGATAAGGCCTAGTTAGTAATAAGTTGGATGGTGTTGAGCTAAGAAAAGTGCAGAACGCAAAATATCCTGGAAGCGTGAGTGAGGCGAAAGATGGAAGTAGAGAGGTTGTAGTGAGAAGAGAACAGCACAGCAGGAAGAGTCATTCTATAGGTGTGTATGAAATCTATTATGGAGAAGATAAGGGGTCTTGAAGTGTAAGGAAGTTTTTGTACAGGATGTACTTTGTACCCATTCTGACATATGCAGCAGAAACATGGACATTGAATGTAAGAAATACTATCAGAGTGGAGACCATGGGAATGAAGTTTGTGAGGAGTATGTTAGCTGTTACAAGGGGAAACAAGTTTAGGAATAAAGTTGTCTGGGAAAGAGTGGGGGTACAGGGAGTAGGTTAGCATAAATGGAAAACATTTATTAAAAGTGAATGATTTTGTATATCTAGGCAGAATGTTCTGTAAAAATGGATGAATGGATGGATGTTGAAATCGACAGACGGGTGAATCCATCTCGGTGAGTATTTAGATATTTAGATGTACCTGTGTGGACTATTACAAAGAATGAACTCCTCTCACATAAACAGTATGTAACTGGTAAGACTGAAAACTTATGGAAGAGACAAGCAAAGTTTGTGTAGGTTTCCCCCTTATCAAACTATGCCAACCCCTTCAGACAGTCATGCATATTGGTAGGTGGGTAGTTTTTCGCTTTCTGAGCTTTCAGCAGCCTCACTTTAGCTTCAAGCTCCAAAGTATTTAAATTGAAATATTTAATCAATAGGGTCAAGAAGGGAGGACGGATGGTCTGAGAGAAGGCCAGAAGCCTTCGGGGCACGTTGCGTTGTGGAGAGGACAGTGACTCCAGCTCCAACACCAAAATACTGGTGCAATCTTGCGCCAGTGTGCCGTCAGGGAGACCAACACCTTTACCTCAATCCGAGGGACCTGCCAAAGCAACCTTACCAGAATCGGAGGCATCCGGTTCATCTCTCCTTTCCCCACCCTTTTGGACCCTTATAACTCTTTCCTACCACTCCCCACTCCTAACCCTCTCACCCCTGTCGCCCGAAATCACACCCACCCATCACACCTAACCCAGAGAATGACAGTGCAAAGTTCAAAAATTGCATTAAGGTAATAAGGGGTATTCCGGGAATAGATCCATGGGACTTTTCATCGAGTCTCTTGAGGAAGGTCCAGGAATCTCGGAGGAGTAACCCTGGCCATCTGGTCATGGAGCATAGCATCCTCTACCTGGTCTCTCATGGCAGTACACCCGAATAGAGGACCACAAGTGCTGAAGGAGCTTACGGTCGAATTCTGGAATGCCAACGGGATCGCGGGAATGAAGACTGAGCTTGAAAGTTTTCTGGCAAAGCATCGTGTCGATGTAATGCTGTTGGGAGAAGCCCACTTGCGCTCCGCAATGAGGTTCTCGTTAGCAGAGTTCATCTGCAATTGGAGCGACCGAGCAGAGGATGTAGGAAGGGGTGGGATGGCGGTCCTAGGCCGATGGGGTCTTGACCACCACGTCGTCTTGACACCTCCCCTGCAATACATGGAAGCAACGGCTATACAACTGGTGACATCTACCGACCCAGTGCCAATCATTTCCATCTACTTCCTTCCCTACCGTCAGTTCGACCGGGCTACGAGGGCTGACATGGAGGTGCTTCTTCGAGGTACCACGCCTGTTCTAATCGGTGGTGACTTCAACGCTAAGCACCCTTCATGGAGCACTAGGATTATGTGCGCTCGCGTTGGAGTGCTCCGCGACGTCATAGATCTACACGGTTTGGTGGCTTCCTGCCTCCCACCCCACCCACTTCCTTCACAATCCCCTTGGTTTTACGGACGCCCTCGACTTTGTTGTCTCCAGAGTGGTTCTGAAGTGTCTAGATGAAATAAAATCGGATCACAATCCCATTCTTGTGAACGTTGTATTCAAAGTGCCCTTCAAAGCTCCCCGAAAAACTCGACCTTAAGCGCACTAACTGAGACTGGTTCACAAATATGTTGAGAGAGAGATTGGGACCCACCCCTACCTTTCAAACAGTAGCAGAAATCGATCACGGTGGGGAGTTCATAACATCCGCCATTAAAGGATTGCTCAAAGCTTCAACGCTAAGGACCCTTCTTAAGAGGGCGCCACAGGCTTCTTTGACTGAGTCTATCCTCAGGCACGTCTGGGAGAAAAATCGGCTGAGGAAGGCTTGTCAAATCTAGAAGGACCCAGTAGACAAGGCCAACTGGAGCTGCAAAGTCCATGCGGTTCGCGAGATGGTGCAAAAATACGGGAACAGTGTCTGGGAGGACAAGATAGAGAGGCTGTACGTGCAGAATAGGTCCCTGTGGTGCATGACGAGGAACTTTATGTGGGTCCCCGCACCAAGGCCACCTATGGTGGGTCGTAACTGGGTGGTCAGCTCAGACCAGGAGAAGGCCGATGCTCTCGCTAAGCACTTAGAGGCAAAATTTGTTCCAAGTGACGACCCGTCAGAGCCGGTGTACATTGCGCACGTGGCTCATGTCATCGGTGCGGTCTCGTACAGACTCCTGGACAAACCTGAACCCATGGAGGTAACATAAATGTCACGGGCGTTAGCTGCTCTAGAACTATACAAGGCCCATGGATGAGACGGTATCAAAAAAGCGGTCCTCAGAAAGCTACCCTTGTTAGCGATTAACTTCCTTGTTGAGTTATTCAACGCCGTCCTGCTGCTGAGTCACTTCTTTGAGCTCTGGAAGAACGTCAATGTCCTCTGGTTTCATAAAGCGGGTAAGGACCCGGCCCTAGCTTCGTCTTACCGGCCGATCAACTTGTTCGACTGTTTGGGCAAGTTGTTCAAGAAACTTCTATTGATGAGACTGACCCAACATGTTCGCGAGGCAGGCATCTTGGTGGACGAGAAGTTCGGCTTTCAGGTGGGACACACTACGTCTCACCAACTCGTCCGTCTCGTGGAGCAGGTCACTAGGAACTTCAACATCCACAAACTGACTGGTGCCATCTTCATTGACGGGGCAAATGCATTTGACTGTGTTTGGCACGAAGGTCTCCTTTTCAAACTACTCTCCTGGAGCCTACCCTCCTATCCTATGTTAAGTTTGTACGAACTTATATATCCCAATGCAGCTTCTCCACTACCTTTGGGAACGCCACTTCCCAAATCTGAAGCATCCGGGCTAGAGTTCCGCAGGGTTCTCTTGTGGGCCCGGTGCTCTTCAGTCTATATGTGAACGACATTCCTAAATCCCCAGAAAATAATATGGCAGTTTATGCACAAGACATGCTCTAGTAGCGGAGTCGTGGCGTGGGCAGCTGGTGAAGAAGCGATTCCAGACGCACCTGACATAGTTGGAGGTGTAGCTGACCACCTGGAGAACAAGTATTAACGCGGAGAAGAGTACGGCAGTGCTCTTAACATGGAAAATAAAGTTCTAGAGACCGGCTCCACCACGGCTGTTCAGAGAACAGATCAGCTGGGCAAACAGTGTTAAATACCTTGGACTTACGCTGGACCACTAAATTGACCAGGTGACTACACTGCACTATGAGACTAAACAAGGGGAGGTAAAGGCTGGGAATCCTAGGCCCACTGATTAAGAGGCGTAGCACTAAGTCTACAAGGAACGGTCTGACACTGTACAAGCAGTTGCTCAGACCGATCCTCAACTATGCGTGTCCCTCTTGGGGCCACCTGGCGGACACGTATATGAGGAGGATACAGGCGTTCCAGAGTGTATGTCTAAGGATCATTGTGGACGCAGCTTGGTACGTTCGGAATGAGAATCTGCATCGCGACCTGGATATGCCTACCATCAAGGACTACTTCCGGGAGCTGGCACAGTCCTTCTACGACAGACTTCCCGGTGCCACTAATCCTCTTATTCAGGGGCTTGGGAATTACGTCAACGACCTTGGAGGGTGCTATCGACGTCACAAAGCCTTGCTCGGATAAGCGAGTTGTGGCAACAGTGGTTTGGGAGGCTCTCACCCAGCCCCCCATAGAGTAGTGTCTCCACACGTAATTCTAAAAACATTTATTCTGTTTCCCAACGTACTTATTTGTTTTACCACACCAATATTAATAATATGTTTTCTTTGTTTCAGAACTTCGCGAAACGTGACAACCCGTCTGTTAGATTCCAAAACCATACGGCGTTACCTATTGGTCGGTACGTGTCTGAACTTACTTTCGTGCTCTCCCTCAGGGTGCATCAAAGCATGCTAAGGTGATGTTATGTGATTAGAATAAGAGTTCTAGGTGTCATCTTGTCCCCCTTACGTGTGATTGGCTTGGATCGTTCTGAGCGACTGCTGTTTTACGTCCGGATGGAGCTTATGGTGAAGATGAAGAAAGGTGTCGGCATCGGGGTCGGGAGAAGACTGCCAGATGAGGCGTTGAAGAATCCCGGGCCCGAGAAGCGACCGGAAGGAAGTAAGTTGGCGGTGAGCGTTGGGGGATCCGCCGTCAGCGGAAGGCTGGTGTGGCCTGTCCTGGCTGGGGTAGTCAAAAGTTTCCATTCGCGGCGACTGAAGGCTCCTCCGGTCAGGAAGGAGCTCGTGCCGTGTGGTAAGTGGTCTACCACAGGCCCGAAGGCCAATGTTTAGCGGCAGCTGCCCCCTCGAGGGGCAACAAGCCTGTAGTGGAGGCTGAAGCGAGCGGTGCTACTCCAACTCTGGGAGTTGAGCGTGCCGCTAGCCGAAGCAGGCGCGAGTCACCTTCGGGTGACAATTAAGCCCTTTCCAGGGTCAACAAGGCTGGCGTGACCTCTCAAAATATCGGGGCGGTGGGCGCAAGATCCAGCCTACCAGTTGTAGGTAGCGGAGCCCCTCCAACTACCGGAGGTGAGCGTGCCGCTGACCGTATCCAGCAAGAGTCACCTTCCGGTGACGAATCTGCCCTTTCTAGGGGCCAACAATCCTCGCATGACCTCCCAATTTACCAGGGAGGTGGGCGCAATAAGCAGCGACGATGGTGAAGCCAGCAGGGCCCCTACAACTACCGGTGGTGAGCGTGCCAATTACGGCTGCCCCCAGGAGTCGCTGGCCCGTTTAGAGGCGAGTTACGAATCAGTCCTTTCCATGGCCAAGACTTCACCAATTACAACCGACGTGAGCGCAGATGGCCAGGGTGTAGTCAGCGGGGCCCCTCCAACTACCGGAGGCGTGCGTGCCGCTGACGGACCCACCGGGGCATTCGGTAAAGCATCCTAGGCCTCGGCTCGTTGGTCAGTGCTGGCCCCCTACAAAGCGTCAGCAACAATGTCGATGCGGGTGAATTCAGCGGGGCCCCCCAGCTATAGGTGTGCGTGCCGCTGATTCACAAGAAGAACTAGAGGCCCTTTTCAGGGATGACAGCTCCATAAAATGGTAAGGATGGGAAAAGCTCCCACCAGCACGATGGGTGGAAACCTAACGGTGCTAATGGATGCCCTGACCAGTGGAAGCTTAGCCGGCGTTTGCCGATAAATACCGCTGCAACCGGCACCAACACGAGCGATATCGCAAGGGCCTCAAAAACCCGCGTCAACTCCGACACCTCCCGCCAAGGGGTGTCGGTAGGTAAGAAACGCCTGGTTGAATTTTCTTCAGACTCGGAACACCGGGTCACACGCTTCGCGCGTGTCGAATGCTCGTGCGATTCTGTTGACGTGGATGGACTGTCTTGAGGACCAGACTTCCCGTTGATGTGTGAGGAGTCAAGCCAGGGGTCCAATGATAACTCTGAGGGTTTTCAGAACGTAAAACTGAGATGAAGGGTAAGGCCGGCAACACCAGGAAGCTATCGGGGGGAAACCCTAGCCATTTAGGTGGTAGCTCTGGTAATGAGAGCTAAGGTAACGGTGGCCCAGGCTAGGTTCCGCAAGCATCGGGTAATGGTGGGAAATGGCGGAAATCTAAGGGTATCAACACCAACCGTGCCTCACCCCCACCTAGTACTAGTGGTTCTGGACTGGCTCACAAAGCAGAGGGGAAGATCCCTCCCATCATCTATTGTGATGTGGAGGACTACTCCAAAGTGGCGAGGGCCATTCGATTCAAGGTTTGAGAGCCTGTGGAGGCGGTCAGGAAGCCGGGGGATTGAGTGTCCTTCCAGTGCGAGTCGGAGGAAGCTTACTACGCCCTCCAGAAGTTCTTGCCGAGCTTGGGAATCCAGCACGTTGCGGTACGGAGAGTGACCGTGACTCTAACTCCCACTAGACCGATGGAATCCAGTTAATCCATTTCAGTCGAGGACCTTTCAATACCGCTCCTATCCCATTCCCAAACTTTACTTCCCCCTCCTCGCACCATACCCCTCTTTTCCAACCCCTTTGCACCCCTCCAACCCTTTCTTACCACTCCCACTACAACCCCTGTCACATCTACCACCCCACACCGAACCCACCCCCCACACCTACCCCAGAGAATCATAGTGAAAAGCTCAAATGTTGCAGTGAGCTACTCAAGGGTATTCCGGGACTGGATCTATGGGAATTTTCATCGAGTCTATTGAGAAAGGTCCAGGAATCTCCTAGGAGTAACCCTGGCCACCTGGTCATGGATAATATCTTCCTCTACCTGATCTTTCATGGCAGGACAATCAAATAGAGGACCACTAGTGCTGAAGGAGCTCACGGTCGCACTCTGGAACGCTAACGGAGTCGCGGGGAAAAAGGCTGAGCTTTAAAGTTTCCTGGCAAAGCATCGTGTCTTCGTAATGCGGCTCGGAGAAACCCACTTGCACTCCGTAATAAGGATCTCGTTAGTAGAGTTCATTTGCCATCGGAGAGACCGAGCAGGGTATCTGGGAAGGGGTGGGACGGTCCCTCCAAAACATGGAAGCAACGGCTACCCAACTGGTGACCTCTACCAGCCCAGTGCAACTCATTTCCATCTACTTCTTTCCCTACCGCCAGTTCGACTAGGCTACGAGGGCTGACATGGAGGTGCTGCTTCGAGGTACCACGCCTATTTTAATTGGTAGTGACTTCAACGCTAAGCACTCTTCATGGGCTCTAGGATTATATGTGCTCGTGGCGGATTGCTTCGCGATGTCATAGAGTTACAGGGCTTGGAGGCTTTTGGCCAACCCCACACCCACCCACTTCCCTCACAATACCCTTGGTTTCCCGGACGTCCTCAACTTCGTTGTCTCCAAAGGGATCAGAAGGCGGTTAGTGCTCAAGTGTCTAGCTGAGCTAGACTTGGATCACAATCCCATTCTTGTGAACCTGGGACGCGCAGTGTCCTTCATAGACCCCCCGAAAACCCGACGTTAGGCACACTAACTGGGACAGGTTCACAAATGTGTTGAGAGAGAGGTTGAAACCCACCCCTACCTTTCTAACAACAGCAGAAATCGATCGCGGTGCGGAGTTCATTACTTCCTCCATCAAAGGGTTGCTCGAAGCTTCGTCGCTGAGGCACCGTCCTTAGAGGGCGCCATAAGATTCTTTGCCCGATTCTATCCTCAGGTACGTCCGAGAGAAAAATCGGCTGAGGAATGCTTGGCGAATTTCGAGGAACCCAGTAGACATGGCCAACTGGAGCTGCAAAGTCGATGCAGTTCGCGAGATGGTTCAAGAACACCGTAACAGTGTTTGGGAGTCCTGGTGGGGAGAGGACGTGTGTGCGCAGAGCTCCGTGTCGAGTTGCAATAATAGTGGTTAAAATGTGAGAACAATGAATAGATTTGTATTCATCTTGTGCGGAATGAAGAGAGGAAGAGACTAAAATATGTTTGAGCAAGATCGGACTAGAGGTACGCCCTCCACAGTAGGTGTTCCTTTTAAGTGGGAAGGAAGTGAAAAATCAGCATTTTTAAGGTGCTGAAAAATTGGGGTAAAAATTAGGAACATTTTGTTGTGGAAATTATTAAAAAAGGATAAGAACTCTAGAAGTTATTAAGTGTTAAAATTGGGGTCATGGGGGTCATTATTGACTTTCTGGTGAATTTCCAAGATAAATCGATTGTAGGAGTAAATGTGGACCTTCAGGACAAAATCTTTATAGGACTATAACTTTCGCAAAAGTGTAGTTGGATTAGCCAAACTAGGTATATAAATGATCATGGAAGTTAGCCGCGTATGAATCCAGTTGCGTATCACGCAAAATTAAAAAAGGGGAACTTAGGGGAAAAGTGCCAGACGTGTTGCGAAATGCTGGGAAGCAAGAAAAGAGGGGGAAAGGAGTAACAGTGATGAGGGAAGTGAGGAGGAAGGACCATTAGTTGCGATTCAAGACAGGCTGAAGACAGAGGAAAGTTGTAGTGATATGTGGAAGGCCTTTGCGCTCTTAGAGGAATGTGTCAAGAAATTGGAAGGAAAACCTGGGGTGAAGACGATGGAGAAGGTGATCAAGATTTATATGGATGCGTTAGAGAAATTAGCTAATAAGAGAGGGCAGGTAGAGTATTTGGAGAAGGGAAAATAGAAGACTAAGAGAGCGAAATGAGACAGTGGAGAGGGAGAAGACGAGAGCAGCCCAGCATCAAGAAAGAACAAAGACGGTACCTAAATATGCAACCGTAGTGGCTACCCGGGAGCAATGGCTGTCAGAAGAGGGAGGAAAAAAGGAGTTTAGGGTGGATGTGGAAAAGAGGAAAAACACGATGTTCATTTCCTCCGTTAGTGGGAAGAAAGCGGAAGTGGTAGAGAAGTACCTGAAACAGAAGATCGACCCGAAGGAGAATAAAACGCGAATTAAATTTATGCGGAAAGCGGATGGAAACGTGGTAGTTGAAGTGGAAAATGAGGTAGAACTAGAGAAGTTTAGGAGGCTTGGAAATATTGAAAATGCGCTGAAGTTATTGGAACCAAATGAATCGTACTCTTATGATATGCTATGAAATAGATGGAGAAAAGTCGGATGCGAATTTCATTGAAACGGTGTATGCGAAAAAAAACTTTGCAGACTTAATATGAGGTGATTTTGAAAAGTGGTTCATTCCGGTATTCAAGACGGGACCAAAAGGGAGGAAGATGTTTAACCAAGTCGTGGAAGTAGCCCCTTGGGTGAGGAGCAAAATACTAGAGAAAGGGTTTATGTCGATTTTGGAAGGGTAAAGGTGAGAGACTATCTGGTCGTGGATAGATGTTATCAGTGTGGAGATCTGGGGCATGTGAAAAAATACTGACGAGGAACGAATAAGTGCATGAAATGCGGGAAGGATGGACATGAGAGGAAAGATTGTAAAGAGGAGGTGTGCATCCCATGTACAATAAGAGTGGGGGAGAAAAATAAGAAGGGAGGGTTTAGATAGCCGAATAGGAGGGAGTGCGATACGTATAAGATGTGTTTGAGGAGGAAAATAGAAATGACAAATTATGACATAATTAAGTCATGATGGTTTTAGAAGGACAACTGAGGTGGAAGAATGAAAAGGAGAAGACGGAGCGGGAGAAAAGGAAGAAATAAGAGGACGGGAAGAAGAGGGAAAGGGGGAAAATTTGAAGTCACTGAGAAATAGGGAAGAGGGAAGGTTTGAAGAATGGGATGAGAAGAGGTTCCTGGTTTCTGCAACCCAGCTGAGGGGGCTCCCCTTGGATGCAAGCGGTGTAAATTGATGATGAACCGGGGGGGCAACAGTTCCAGCTGGTGGAGAGAATGAATGACGGAGGGAATGATCCCGCTACTCGTGGGGCCCCCGCACTTGGCAACAAGTGTGTTGTTGTTGGGTCTGAGCGGTTGGACTTCCAGATCGTCGGGGTCCTCCTTCCAACGTCTGGCGACAGTCGGACCNTCGTCGGGGTCCTCCTTCCAACGTCTGGCGACAGTCGGACCTAAGGTAGGATTAGGATGCAACGCAGCTGACCTAGGGAAGTAAGACTTATCACTGTGGGGGAACAAGAGGAGAACAAGAAGAAGTGGAGGGAGTGGTGACTTTTGTGAAGAGCGAGGTTGAGAGTTAATGTAAATGTGTAGCGCACGAGGGCAGTATAAGTAGGTTTAAGTTAGATTAAGAGGATGTAGTAGTTGTATTAGGAACTGCATTAGTAATTAAGTTAGTATAAGTCCGTAGGTAGTGGTTTCGTTGAAAGTGGGCGGAGTCAGAACCCCGGTAGGGCGCCTTCCCAGGTGGCGGATAGGGAGATGACCACCTCCACTGGAGCTTGTGTCAATCTGGGAGCTTAGATCTGGGAGCGGCGTTGGATCTAGCGGACCCTGCACCAAGGCCTCCTATTGTGGGTCGTAACGGGGTGGCCAACTCTGAATAGGAGAAGGCCGATGATCTCGCTGAGTACTTAGAGGACAATTTGTACCGACTGACGACCCGTCAGACCCGGTGTACATCGCGCACGTGGCTCAGTTCATTGGTGCCGTCTCGCACAGACCTTTGGATGAACCTGAACCTATGGAGGTGACAGAAATGTCGTGGGCGTTAGCCGCTCTAGTACTAAACAAGGCCCATGAACGTGACGGTATCAATAACGCGGTCCTCAGAAAGCTGCCCTTGGCAGAGATTAACTTCCTCGTGGAGTTATTCAACACCGTCCTGTTCCTTAGTCACTTCCCTGAGCATTGGAAGCACGCCAACGCCCTTTGTTTCATAAACCGGGTAAGGACCCTGCGCAAGCTTCGTCTCACTGACCGATCAGCTTGCTCGACTGTTTGGGCAAGTTGTTCGAGATTTCTACTTACGAGACTGACCCGACATGTTCGTGAGGCGGGTGTCTTGCTAAACGAGCAGTTCAGCTTTCAGGCGGAACATGCTACGTCTCACCAACTCGTCCGGCTAGTGGAGCAGGTCACGAGGACCTTCAATATCAACAGGCTGACTGGTGTTGTCTTTCTCGACGTGGCAATGGCCTTCGACCACGTTTGGCACGAAGGTCCACTTTTCAAACTCCTATCTCTGAACCTGCCCTTCTACCTTGTTAAGGTTGTACGATCTTATCTATCTCACCGAACCTTCTCCACTACCTTTGGGAGCCTCACTTCCCAAGTCAGAATCATCCGGGCTAAAGTGCCGCTGGGTTCCCTCGTGGGCCCGGTGCTCTTCAGTCTGTATGTGAACGACATTTCTAAATCCCCAGATACCAAGTTGGCATTGTATGTGGATGATACAGCTCTAGTATTGAAGTCGTGGTGAATTCAGCGAGTGGAAGGGTGACTCCAGATGCACCTGACGCAGTTGGAGGAAAACGTATTAATGTGGATAAAAGCAGAGCAGCCCTCTTCACGTGGATAAGAATGATCTAAAGGCCGGCCCCCCTCCGGCTTTTCGGAGAGCAGATCAGATGTGCTAACAGTGCTAAGTACCTAGGACTTAAGTTGGACACCAAACTTACTTGGCGACTAAACTGCACTGAGGAACTAAACAAGGTGAGACAATGGCTGGGAATCCTAGACCCACTGCTTAGCAGGCGTAGCGCTCTGTCTACAAGGAACGGTCTGACACTGTACAAGCAGTTGCTCAGGCCGATCCTCGTCTATGCGTGTCCCTCTTGGGGAAACCTGATGGCCACGTATATGAAAAGGATTGAGGCATTCCAGAGCATATGTCTGATGATCATTGTGGACGTGCCTTGGTACGTTCGGAATGTGACTCCGCATCGGGACCTGAAGAATCTTATCAAGTGCCACTTCCAGAATTTGGTGCAGTCCTTCTACGATAGATTTGCTGGTGCCACCAATCCTCTTATCCCCCTCACTAATATTAGTAATAATATGTTTTTTCTTTGTTTCAGAACCTTCACAAAATGCGTCAATCCATTTGTTTTACATCCCGAAACCACACGGTGTGAACACGCTCTCGTGCTCCCCTTTAGGGTGCAATAGAGCATGCTAATATGCGACTGCGAGCTTTTCTTTCTATAGGCCTGCTTGGCGCACACTGTTTCTTCCGTTTTCACACGCCAATGGGAAGATCCCTTCTCTCCCATTGGACAAGGCCAGGCAGCAGTGGAAGATATAAACTAGGGTGGTTCCTCACTCAGAGTTAAGTGGTTACCCAACCCAGGGGTGCCACCTGTTTGAAGGAGCAAAAGTAAATAGTCAAAAATCAGAAAGAGCAATATTTTATATTATCCTCTCGATCCTTTAACTCCCACCGCAACTCAAGTTGCCCGGCCTTCCTCATGTCTCACCGTGACTCACGTTGCCGGGATCTTCCTGCCAACCTTTTTACTAACCTTATCCACACGACCCACGAGACCAATATTTTAACACAACGTCACCCCCAGGAGACTACACTTTGTCTAAACCTCAACCAGTTATCCCCGAAGCCGACAGACTAACCAAGGATAGCATAGTATGACATTTCTGGATGGTCTTGACATATTGAAGAATATAATAAATTCATATTCTGAAAATTGAAAAATGACACCTGGACACGGGAATCGAATCCGGGACCTTTGGCTTAGTACGCCAATGCTCTAACCACTGAGCTATCCAGGATTCGTCCCGTGCCCAGGGTCATTCTTCACTCATATTTTAAGGCAGAGTCTATGATGGACTTAGCGGAAATCGTCGGCTACAAATATGTGATTATATTAATATCACGAGCCATCGGATAACGCAGCCATCTGCGACTCGGTAGTTGGCTTTTTGTTGCCATTTGTACAATTATTAAATTGTATGGGATTGCATATTAAGAACTAATAACCAGAGATACTATTTTTGCTTATTAGTGGGAATTAGACCATCTAGATATCATATTCTGAAAATTGCCTACGATTTCCGTTAAGTCCATTATAGACTCTGCCTTAAAATATGAGTGATGAATGACCCTGGGCACGGGACGAATCCTGGATAGCTCAGTGGTTAGAGCATTGGCGTACTAAGCCAAAGGTCCCGGGTTCGATTCCCGTGTCCAGGTGTCATTTTTAATTTTCAGAATATGATATCTAGATGGAGTAATTCCCACTAATAAGCAAAAATAATAGCTCTGGCTATTAATTCATAATCAATTCAGTTGCTAAATCTTCCAGTGCATGCGATAGGGGTTTCTCCTATGTGAATTTTACTAGCACATCACTAGGATCATCTATGAAGACAACAAGTCTATGGTATTTTATTTATAATAATCAATGGACCCCTTTTCATTTAATTAATCCATCCAAGTATGTTGACTCGTGACTTGTTTCAGGATGCCATTCTGCCATAGACACTCAGAGTAAGGAAAGGTCTAGAGGCATTGAATATGATGAAAAATGGAACGAACGTGGAGTTGCTTCTAAAATTGAGAGTAATTTTTTTTTCTAATTACGTATGCAATATCCTATGTGTATTTTTAATTCAAAATACATCAGTTAAAATAAAAACCATAGATTTTGTATAATCTATGACTTTAAATTTATAATCACTCATATCATTCCTGTTTGTATAGTGTAACTAGTAGTAAAAAAAGTAATCAAACATCTGGTTAGCACTTGCATTAAATTTAATTGAAAAGCATTCAAACACAATCAAAATATGATACATTTTAAAACATTTTCTTCTGTTTTTAGAAGAAAATAATGGCTTAGAAATATGTCTTTTGAAGCTTAAATTTTTTTTTAAAAATCGGGGGTGTGGGGTTCAGACCCCCCTTACCTACAATTTTAGAAATCAACCACTGTAGTAGTGTAATGAGTCAGCAGTAAAATGTATTGAGAATAAAATCCAGGTGGCAGAAAGTGAAGATGCATGGAGTATGAAATCAAAATTACAAGTGAACACCCAGTTCAATGCCGGATTGAAAAAGGATGAAGAAGATAAAGATTACATTGTTATAATACTAGAGGATGAAGAATCTAACAAATTTACCCTGAACACACCACTTGACGGGGAAGATATCATCATCCTAGAGGAATCCAACAAATCTACCATAACCATACCACCTTAAGAGGAAGATATTGCCATCCCAGAGGAATTCAACAAATCTACCCTAACCATACCACCTTAAGAGGAAGATTTTGCCATCCCAGAGGAATTCAACAAATCTACCCTAACCATACCACCTGAAGGGGAAGATATTGCCATCCCAGAGGAATTCAACAAATCTACCCTAACCATACCACCTGAAGAGGAAGATTTTGCCATCCCAGAGGAATCCAACAAATCTACCCTAGCCATACTACCTGAAGAGGAAAATATTGCCATCCCAGAGGAATTCAACAAATCTACCATAACCATACCACCTTAAGAGGAAAATATTGCCATCCCAGAGGAATCCAACAAATCTACCATAACCATACCACCTTAAGAGGAAGATTTTGCCATCCCAGAGGAATTCAACAAATCTACCATAACCATACCACCTTAAGAGGAAGATATTGCCATCCCAGAGGAATCCAACAAATCTACCCTAGCCATACTACCTGAAGAGGAAAATATTGCCATCCCAGAGGAATCCAACAAATCTACCATAACTATACCACCTGAAAAGGAAGATATTGCCATCCCAGAGGAATTCAACAAATCTACCCTAACCATACCACCTGAAGAGGAAGATATTGCCATCCCAGAGGAATCCAACAAATCTACCATAACCATACCACCTGAAAAGGAAGATATTGCCATCTCAGAGGAATCCAACAAATCTACCCTAACCATACCACCTGAAGAGGAAGATATTGCCAATCCCAGAGGAATCCAACAAATCTACCTGACCTGAAGAGGAAGATATTGTCATCCCAGAGGAAACATTCATACCAAGACGTTTTCAATGAGCTAACAAAGGAATGCCACCCATAAGATTACTGGAAATGGTAAACAAGGTAACCACACCTATTGTAGAACCCACATCCAGAAAAGAGGCAGTGAATAGTACTGACACATCTCAGTGGATTAAATAAATTGAATCCATGAAGAAAAATAACACATGGGAACTCACCTGCCTACCTCCAGGTAAGGCAGTCATCGGAAGCAAGGGGGTGGACAAACTTAAGCGTGATAACCAGGTTAAAGTGAACCGTTTCAAAGCTTGTTTTGTGGCACAATATTTTTTACAAAAGTATGGCTGTGACTACAATGAAGTATTTGCACAAGTGGCAAAACAAACTATGCTCAGAACACTACTTACAATCGCTGGGAAAAGAGGAATGAAGGTACATCATTATGATATTGAGACAGCATATCTCAATCGTGACTTTAAACATGAAGTGTATATGCAACAACCAGAAGGATACACAAATGGTGAAGATAATTGTGTTTTTAAATTCAATAAGAACATGTATGGGCCTAAGCAAGGTCCTAGAGAATGGAACAAGATATTAAACAACGTTCTCGGAAGCGTCAATGATATATGCTTGTACACAAAGCAAGTAAATCAGGATTGGGTCTACATACTAATCTATGTGAATGATTTGATAACAGTCTGTGTAAGAAATGAACCACTGAATAATTTGGAGTGTACTCTAGCAAAACACTTTCAAATAAAAAATCTCAGGGAAATGAAACACTACCTCAGAATGCAGTTTGAACATGATGAAGATGGTATTTTCTACTCGCATCAGATTAACTACATTGAAATGAAACTGAAGTAGTTTAAACTGGAAGACAACAGACCATCAAACATTCCAATGAATCATGGTTACCAGAAAAGAAGTGGCATCTAGGAACCGATGCAGTCAAATGGCACCAGTGATAGGATCACAAGTGTATTTAGCCACCCATATGAGGCCAGACATTGAAATCAGCATATCCATATTAGTGCAGAGGGTGCAGGAACCACTTCAAAGTGATTGGACGGAAGTGAAATGAATATTTCGTTATTTAAAGACCACAAAAGACAAGAAACTGAAGCTCGAAGGGTGCACCAGATAAAAGCTGAACCAACTCATTGGATACGCAGGTGCTGATTGAGGTGGGTACCAAATCGACAGGAAATCAAACACAGGGTATTTTTGTTGTTGTTTTTTTGCATGGAGGAACTATCTTCTGAGTAAGCAGGAAGCAAAAGTCAGTTACGTTATCTTCAAGTGAAGCGGAATATGTGGCACTTGCTGAAGCCGCACAGGAAGCAGTGTGGATTGGGAGACTGTTGAGTGACTTGTGAAGCCGCACAGGAAGCAGTGTGGATTGGGAGACTGTTGAGTGACTTGCATGAACCGTTAGTGAAGCCTACAGTGATCTTTAAGACAGTCAAAGTCGTATTAAACTCTTCGTCAGTGAAAAAGGTAATCAACGTACCAAACACAGAGACAAAGTACCATTTTGTTCGTGATTAAACAGGTGAGGGAGAAGTATGGCCCGAGTGAGAACATAATAGCAGGACATACTTACTAAACCACTTGAAGCAGTGAATACTAGGAAGTTTTCTCATGATTGGATTTGATTAGTACAATCTTTTCTTATGTTGGTATCATTTGTTTTGTTTTTAACTTCCATCCTCAGTTAACATTTTGTTAAGTTCTGTTTCTGTTATTCTTGATTAAAATATAGTAAGTTAGATTCATAATTTCTCTAAATTATTTTTAGTCAACTTGAGGTGTGCGATATGCGAGAAATTGCTTGCCGATACTACATACTCACATGATGCAGCTTATCAGTTCTACCAGCACAGCTCTTTTCCTGTTCAAATTTTCTTTTGTACTATTCTTTTAGCTATTCATTTTCAGCGCCAGTGCAGCCGCACCCCCCGACTACGCCTCTGCTGAATGGTATTATTAATTAAAAGGGCAGAGCTTTGCTGTGAGAACAAAATGCTTATGAAAAAGCAGTCTCAGTATTAAATAAATCCTATAATTTAAATGTCTAGGAGTAAATCTGTTATCAGGGAAGACAATGACCTAATTGATGTTTTGGTGTCACTCGTTTTTGTCTTTTTAGATTGTAACATTGAATTTACTAAGCCAAGAAAAGGTACAAATAAGAAATTAATTATATGTAAAGTTTTGTAGTGCTCACAAATATCAGTTTTTTCTGTACACATGTTTAGAGGTTGATACAAGAACAAAAAGTGTCAATCTATCAAAATATTTAGAGAGTTTAAAAATGTGTTTGTAGCAAACCTAGGTTTCTTCTCCAAGTAAAGATAACTTTTTCTACTATACAATACTATGAGACTGGAGATCTTAGAACAAACCTCACTCTCCTCTACCCTCTGCCTTAAATAAGATTCTGAAATAAATTATATAGATAATTGCAATAAAAGATGTGGATATGAGAGCAGCTTTCATAAAAGGGATCTGAAATAATTCAACATTATGTCTCAAATAACCAAATGAATTAGGTATCGTGGGGATTCCAGATTAAATAATCAGCAATATGCATTTCTTTTAAGGCTGTGAGGACTAGGCCCATATTTGATGAATGACTAAATACTACTACTAATTATGTATATGCACTACAGTTGTTGACCTATTTAGAAAGTGAATCTAATATTTTCTGTAGAGTTTATTATATCAGCTTTCTTACTTTAGAAAATTTTATTATGCGAGAAAAATAGATAAACCATTTTTCAGTCATTTAGTCCAGTTATCATGTCAGTTCTCTTGGCATTACTGTCATATTTACAGTCAAACTTGCTTTGTTTTCACCTAAAGATCAATATATTATAAATGTACATTGTGATATGACTAGTGCTTATGTAACTGTACCATAACATTTATATATTAGGAGTTAATACATGAGCAGGTGACACAAGTCAAGTTAAGTATACTACAAAGAGCTATCATGAGAGTTGTATATCCTGGAAAACTATATTTGTATTGTAAGGTGCTTGTACCAGTCAACAACTATACAAACGTGAAATAAAATTGCTCACTAAGGTTCGAGCAGCCAACGACCAGCACCTCCTTTGATGGACAGGGCCCTCGCACAAACATGATCTCTGAGGCAGTGGGGTTCTCCATGTGGACATATTGAACATTGTCCTCTTTGTCCTTCTCGACTCGGAAGAAACTTACATTCCTGAGGGAGAAACATAAAATAGTTAACGAGTATGGATAGGACTGCTACTAGATATATATGAATAAAACTTTTTATGGATACAGTACATGAGAAAATTTGTTGAACAGATCTTATTACTTCTAACAAGTTGTCTCGTGGCCCTTTTTGTTTCGGCGTTGTTGGTTGTGGTGGTGACGACCTTAGATCTAGCTCAGTGGGTTGGTTGTTGTGCAAGGAGTCAGGTGTTGTTGGGTTCTAGGTTGCTTTCAAAAGAAGGTGCTGTTGGGGTCTCTATGAAGAGGGCGGAGGAAGTTGGGTAGTGATGAGATGAGAATATTTCTTCCGTTTTGTTCCTCTCGTTCAATGAAGCGGTCCTTTGTAAAGTAGCTGATATGTGGGTCCTGGTGAGAGGTGTGTTCACAGACGTCTTCATGGCAGTAGTGGTAGCAACAGACTCCGTAGGTTTGACCTAAGGATGGGTGAGGGCCCGAACGGCGGAATAGATGGTGATGTTTGGCAGGGTAGATTGTAGGGGCCGGGGGAGCTTAGTCAAATCCCAGGGTACGGAGCTTCTCTTGTAGTTTGTGGTCGTTAAGGAACCGGCTGTGTAGGCACCTGGGATCGGAGTGGAGTAGTTGGGAAAACTCAATGTCCTGGTAGGGCTGAAGGGCCTGGGCTGGAAGGGT
>CABFWB010007437.1:0-24773 GCA_902151455.1 Timema bartmani | reverse complement strand
AATCGTCGAGAACGTTATAATTGTCACCCAATCTCGGGACAATTTAATAATTACTTCATTTACATCCGATAACGTTACAACCTGACGCCCACAAAAGTCTAATTGAAAGTAAACATCTGCCGAATGAGCACTCTCAACTTGAGATCAACATTGAGAAGTCAAAAGTGATGGCGATTTCAAATAAATGAACAGCCGCTGAGAATAAAAATTGTAAACCAGGAGTTGGAAAACATAGAACAGTTCCAAGTTCCTGGGAAGTTTGATGACAAAGGATGTTTACTGCATCAAGTAAATTAGGTCGAGGATCGCCATGGCCAGAGAAGCTTTCAACAGGAAGAGGTTACTGCTGACCACCAAGTTGAGTTTGGAATTGAGGAAGGAACTGATGCAATGCTATATTTGGAGCATCGCACTGTATGGAGCAGACACTTGGACTCTCAGGAAGATGGAGGGAAAAAATGCTTGGAGAGCTTTGAAGTGTGGTGATGGAGAAAACTTAGGAAAATCAGGTGAGACAGGGTGACAAATGAACATGTCCTAAGAAGAGTGGGTGTGAGAGGAGAACCATTTTGGATGTGATTCTTCGGTACAAAGCAAACTTGATCAAACATATCCTTAAGAGGAACTATTTTCTGTACGGCGTCATAGAAGGATGATTTGAAGGCACGAAAAAAATTATGGGAGTCAAAGGAGGAGGCACAAGGCGCATTGACGATATAAGTTCAGTGACACACACAAGAATGTACCTGTCGTAAGACAGAACACCTAATAAGTGTAGTAACACCCTGTAAATAGACACTCTCAACCTATGTGAGATGTAGTGTAGTATCAGCATGTGAATAGACACTCTCAACCTATGTGAGATGTAGTGTAGTATCAGCCTGTGAATAGACACTCTCAACCTATGTGAGGTGTAGTGTAGTATCAGCCTGTGAATAGACACTCTCAACCTATGAGAGGTGTAGTGTAGTATCAGCCTGTGAATGACACTCTCTGCCAATGTGAGATGTAATGCAGTGGCAGCCTGTGAACGGACGGGTGGTCGGTCCGTTTAGCCGAACACGGCCCCGTCAACCACATCTGGCTTCAAGCATCTTACACTTGATTAAATTCATTGACTTGATTTGATATCAGCCCCGGTGAAGTGGTAATGTGTCCGTCTCACTTCAGAGGACACGATTTCGTCTGGTTGAAGGAATTATCCTGACAACGGCTTCCTAATTAGCAAAACTTTAGTCAAAGGGACTTTATACCGAGGATGGATTTAAGATTTCACTGCGGGAGGATTTATTTTCTTAGGTAAAATATAATTTGCTCATATTCACAAACATTATTCAATAATTTGGTTTAGTAAAAATTATATCAGGTAATCCTATTTCCTTTCTATCTCCAATATGTAATCCTAGTTCTCAATTCCTCTTTAAGCCCGCTTCGGTGTTGGAATGATCTAAGGCATCATTCTCACAAAATACTGATATGCCGATGACAGGAAGATTGGGGCTCGAATAATTCCGGTTGGATGTACTAAGGGTGTTCTTTACTAAATGGTTTTCCACTCTCCCTCCATCCAAATGCGTGTGCAGTGCACTTTCTCTGGCTTCAACCTTCCCCAATCCTAACACATTTGGGTAATTATTACATATGCGTGTAATCTGAACGTGTAGTAAGACGCAGTGATAAAAAAAGAAGAATACACAGTAGTCTACCAGTGGGCCCCAAAACGGGATTAAAGCAGACGTAAAGTTGACCTCGGTGTTCTTGGGGTAAAGTGCCCACCCCAGGACCCAATGTGCATGGGTTCAAACCCAGCCGGGGTCGACAGATCTTTCTTGAGCGATAAAAATCCGTAGCACAATTTCCTTCGTAGGAGAAGTAAAGCCGTTGGTCCCATGTTGATTGTGACAAGTAAAAGAACCTGAAAGGTATGTGAAAATACCTTCCCCGCAAAACTGGTAGGTCCTTTTGCTCTCGCTCATAGAAATTCTGTTGTACTGATATAATCAGTCAGTTAATAAAGTGCACGTTAAATACCTTTAAAAAAACGTAAAAATAATCGCAAGGAAGATAAATAAAATGACTTGTCTGACGTAAATGGACGGGAGAGAAGAAAGACAAATTTAGAGAAAAGGCCGCACCTCTTGCTGTGGGTGTGTGTGGGGGTTTAGAAAGGGGGAGGTGGCCCCTTCAAGACTCGTTGATGGGAGTCCCCCTGGACCTAAGGAAAGGGCCCAGACCCCCCATTCACCCCCACCTCCCTTCAGTTGCTTCGTAATGGCAGACATTTGTTCCTTATATCGACGAACAGTATCGTAGGACTTCAACAAGCCGTTGTTTCAATCAGCCAAGATAGTCGTAAGTACCAATGTTCAGTGTTTCCTACTGAAAAGGTCGCTATACCCTGATTTTAACCGTCTCCGTAGTGTAGTGGTCAGTGCACCTGGCTACGAACCTAGGGATCCCGGGTTCAATTCCCGGCTATTATCTTGGGTATTTTTTCTCGAAAGGGGAATCATCTCCAGGGTTTGGTAGTTTAGGCTTAAGTTGGGTTTAAGTGGGTCCACCCCGTCGTACTCATTATATTCAACCCCTCATCTCATTGGGACATGGAAAGAGCCTCCACGGAAAAGATGGACGAGCGTCTCCTGGGTAACAGTACATTAGTACTGGATAATCTTTCCACCACTAGGCTGGCAGGCTTGGTAGTCCAGATACGTATATATGTATACCCTGATTTTGGTAAGGAGCCCGTTCTGGAAGGTCTTATTTCTGAATGAGAATCCTAGTTTATAGTAGTGGGCTGGTACGAAATAAGGCCTTCTAGAATGGGCTCCCTACCAAAATCTGGGGAAACAAGAATAGTTGATCAGAAACTAATAAAACTCCAGAAACCAAGTGGGCTATAACGTTCCTGGGTGGAGCTGTTCGGCAGTGGGAGAATAAACAGGGGAAGAGGAGAATACAAATGACAATACAATACAGTACAATGTGTTGTGACCACCTCCTATGACGACATTCTATTTACAAAGATCCATTCTACGCTCCTATACCAGTTACCTTTCTTTCCCAGACATTTAACTCTCAATGATCAACAGAAATATTTGGATTTTTGTACTTTTCAGAGTGGAAAATGTCAACTTTTAAACTATATCTACAAGACCATATAGTTATGTATAGGGTCATAAAAACTAGTTTTGTGCTCATTCCAGTAAACAACAAACTCTTGTTCTGTTAAAGGTTTAGTCAATATTTAACCTAAATGCAACATCTGGTTGGCGGAATCTCAGATACCTTAGCCGCCTCCTTGAACGTTTACAAACCTCCTGCTTCCTCCCCACCATATTCTATGCAACTGCGGGTACATTTCCTCTAAATTCAACTACCTTTATCCCTACACCATTATCTCAATTAAAATGTGTACAGCCTGGATGGATGGTTGGAAGTGTTGGGAGAAGGGAGCTAAAGGGGGGTGGAGGGTAAGACGAAACATTAACTTTGGTTTCTAGTAAGTGTGGCAGTTAAGTCCTTGTTCCTTGCGGTCACTCCTCGCTAGGTCCACGAGGCTTTAGGGAAGAAGGAGCTGGTAAATCGTATTAGAGAACAAAATGTAGAGCCACTTTGCAACTTCACTCCCCCTTCACCCGACTCTCCCGTCTTCATGGGTGCAGCCAGTACCCCATTACGAGAGGCCCAGGGAACTCTGCTCTATAGCCCGAATCACTCACATATTTTGTGCCAAGAAATTGGAGGGATGGAGGAGGGGTGAGGTTTGAAAAGGATGGAAGAGGTGGAAAATAAAAACGAAGTAAAAGTTCTCAAAATAATGTCTTACCAGTTCACTTGCACCGGGTCAATATTCGGCATGATGTAATAACAGATATGGGTTATTATATAGCATCATTTACCCATTTTTTATTTGAGATATTTAACGTGCTCTTTCTGAATCTATTGATTACATCACACCTGCCTAGGTTGCATAGTTAGTTAACGCGCTAGTTTCATGTTGAGCTAGACTGCCGAGGACGGGGAGATCGAGGTTTGAATCGCACTCGGGTGAACTGGGGGTGGTTTTACCTCAATGGTTTTCCACTATACATCCATACAAATGCGGGTTCACTTCCTTTATAATAAACCATCCCAATTCCTAACCCATTAGAGTAATTTGTACTTAAGCATATAAAACGAACGGGTATTAGATTATACAACCACACGAGAATTTCTATGAACGAGACCGAAAGGGCCAACCAATTTTACCGGGAAAGGTATTTTCTCGCCACAATCGACATGGGACCGACGGCTTTACTTCCCCTCCAAAGAAAGTTGTGCTACGGATTTTTATCACTCAATAAAAACCCGTCGACCCCGGCTGGGTTTAAACCCGCAAACATCGAGTTCCGAGGCGAGCACTTTACCACAAGACCACCGAGGTAAACAATCTACAGATCAATGTATAGGCATACGCAAACAATTGTAGTCATTGAAAAATTAAATATTTTAAATTAAATTAAATTAAATTAATTAAATTTAAGTTTTTCTTAGCCCCGCGTCCCACTACCCATTTGTTCTATACGCAAATGCATTATAATTACTATGCTAATGTGTCAGGTATGAGTGAGGTTGAATCGAGACGAAGTGTAGCGGCATTTGCGTGAAGGGATAGTGGAAAACCAATTAATGAAAATACCAAACATCAGTACACTTTACTAGGATTCGAACCCCGATCTCCCTGTCATCGGCAGTCGAATCTATTAAGGTAGTAACACCTTAGGCCATGCGGCCACCGAAACAGGTTGGTTGTGTATTAGGACGCCGAGCCTGGGTAAAACAACAACGTAAGGTACAACATGATATTTTAATGCACAGCCAAGCAATCAATCAATTACATTTAAGGTGCGGCAGAATAGAAGACCAAATTTCCTTTTGGTTCTTACCTTCCTTCTTGAACCGAGTATCTGCTGCTTGAGAGGAAATACCCCCACCACTCTGTTACTTTCCCTACCCTGGCGTGTGTCACTCTTTTGGACGATTGGTTGTCTGTATTCTGAATGACAAACAAAGCAGAGACCGACCGGCCACATTCTACCTGAAGTTTTAGGTTCACAAAGTGTTTGAATAAACAGACTACATTGAATACGCTTTGTTCCTATTTCAGATATACACTACTTAGAAAACTGTTTTATTTTTATAGTAAATTGAAATAGTTTTAAATCTGCGTTTAATGAAAACATAATTAATATATGCCTATTGCCTATTGCTTATTATTATGTTGTTTGAAAAAAAAAATGTGTGACTTATTATATAATATAATTCTCTAGATTTTTAAAATCAATTGGAAAGTTATTCATGCACGTTCTAAACATGCCGAAAATTGGCTATATTAGACCATGACTTAGATACTTTTTAAAAATTATAGTTGAATATTTATCGTGCCCTTTCTGAATACCTACACCGGAAAGTGACTATATAAGCACACGACTCACAAACTAGCGTAATACTAGGACAGACCTTGAGGCTGTAAATTGATCAAAATATGATAAATATTACTCTCCCAACGGGAACTAAGCAATTAGCTTTGTAAGAGTATGCGCTAAGTATTCGGCTCAATTATCTAGAGCAGTAGTTCCCAAACCGTGGTACGCGTACTACCAGTGGTGCGTACACTTGTTCCAGCTAGTACGCTGTGAAAAGCCAAATAAAACAAGCAAATTCAAGTTGTAAAAATATAATGTCCCATCAAATACCATAAATATATTACAGCCAAGTCAAACTAAAGGGAAAAGAGATTGAAACAGTTGTTAGAGAGGTAAATATGAGTATTTTTAAATATGTATTTGATACGTGTGCACTATTATCCGTATTGATCAAGTAAAAATGTTAAATAATGATAAATAAAAACTGTTAATCTATAAATGGTGGTATCATTATATTCCTCTGGGCGCCATTAAAATGTACTTAAATATTAAATATTCAGCACTATCTTAGTGGTACTCCAAATACTGAAATTGTTTGGGTGGTACGCCATTCAACAAGTTTGGGAACCAAAGATTCTAGAGTGTAGATAAATACATAAAAATAAAGGTGTAGCCTCTATCCATATATTCCTCATTTGATAAACGTACACAGTATATTCAGGAGCTACTCTCAAAACGGTCTGAGCCAAGCACGCATGTAGGCTTTAATTTCTTACTGTGGGAGGGCATTTGGTTGGAAAAAGATTGTTTTAGGGGGTAGCTGTTGGTTGTCTGTATTCTGAATGACAAACAAAGCAGAGACCGACCGGCCACATTCTACCTGAAGTTTTAGGTTCACAAAGTGTTTGAATAAACAGACTACATTGAATACGCTTTGTTCCTATTTCAGATATACACTACTTAGAAAACTGTTTTATTTTTATAGTAAATTGAAATAGTTTTAAATCTGCGTTTAATGAAAACATAATTAATATATGCCTATTGCCTATTGCTTATTATTATGTTGTTTGAAAAAAAAAATGTGTGACTTATTATATAATATAATTCTCTAGATTTTTAAAATCAATTGGAAAGTTATTCATGCACGTTCTAAACATGCCGAAAATTGGCTATATTAGACCATGACTTAGATACTTTTTAAAAATTATAGTTGAATATTTATCGTGCCCTTTCTGAATACCTACACCGGAAAGTGACTATATAAGCACACGACTCACAAACTAGCGTAATACTAGGACAGACCTTGAGGCTGTAAATTGATCAAAATATGATAAATATTACTCTCCCAACGGGAACTAAGCAATTAGCTTTGTAAGAGTATGCGCTAAGTATTCGGCTCAATTATCTAGAGCAGTAGTTCCCAAACCGTGGTACGCGTACTACCAGTGGTGCGTACACTTGTTCCAGCTAGTACGCTGTGAAAAGCCAAATAAAACAAGCAAATTCAAGTTGTAAAAATATAATGTCCCATCAAATACCATAAATATATTACAGCCAAGTCAAACTAAAGGGAAAAGAGATTGAAACAGTTGTTAGAGAGGTAAATATGAGTATTTTTAAATATGTATTTGATACGTGTGCACTATTATCCGTATTGATCAAGTAAAAATGTTAAATAATGATAAATAAAAACTGTTAATCTATAAATGGTGGTATCATTATATTCCTCTGGGCGCCATTAAAATGTACTTAAATATTAAATATTCAGCACTATCTTAGTGGTACTCCAAATACTGAAATTGTTTGGGTGGTACGCCATTCAACAAGTTTGGGAACCAAAGATTCTAGAGTGTAGATAAATACATAAAAATAAAGGTGTAGCCTCTATCCATATATTCCTCATTTGATAAACGTACACAGTATATTCAGGAGCTACTCTCAAAACGGTCTGAGCCAAGCACGCATGTAGGCTTTAATTTCTTACTGTGGGAGGGCATTTGGTTGGAAAAAGATTGTTTTAGGGGGTAGCTGCCCTCCACGTCCTGAACTATCAACGAAAGAAGTTTTTTTTGACATTATACACTTCTCGGATTGATTTAAAAGTTTTTTTGTAGCTTTGGACTCGAGTTAATTCTTCCCCCATTGTGTAAAAAATACACATTTTACCATAGCTTTTACTAGAAAGCGTTAATGTTGGACAAATTTTGGAGAGGCACGCTCTAGTTTCCCAATTGACTAACGCGTTTCTCTTATTGCACTAGATCACAGGAACATAGCACAATTATTATATAGAAATATATAGTCGCCATTACAATCAAATATATTTTTAATAGTTGTATTGTAGGAAAAGAGTAAAGCTACAAAACCCTGGAAGTCATTACTAGAGCTGGGATTTCTATGTAAATACATATTCTTATTCCTCGCCATTTAGATGCTCAGAAAATAGAAATCTCAACGAATTACCATATTAGGGCTAATATAATATATAAAATGAAAATCAAATATTATTTGACTATCATTTTATATATGATTACTTTTTTGACATGTTTAAAACTATATTTCAAGTGATTTTACATAAAGCTACCTACTTTGTGAGGTTTTGTATATATTTGTATACTAATTGCAAATTTGTTGAATTTTTAAACATTGTTTGATTTGGTTTGGTTTGCATAAATCAGCTGAAGGAAATTTTTCAATGAACTGTTGAAAGGGGTAAAATTCAACTAGGATAGTCAAGTGTTTTTCCACAAAGTACATGCCTTCTCTCCTCACAATTAACCTTTTGATGCATTTTTTAAAGAATCTTGCAAACGGATAAGAAATTTCGGTCTGGAACCTCCCTCCCCTCCAACACACTAGTCCAAGGACTTATATTCTTATCTTGTAATATCTCTAAGTGAATTTAGTTTCACATGAGCGGGTGAAAGTGAAAGTCTTAACAGATTTTTTTTTCCACCATGACACTAGCAGAGTCTTGCAAATTAGTAAATTAAAATAATGGGCTGGGATCAACGACTCCTTCACAACTGACAGCAAAGTTGTAATGTGTCAAGCTTGCAACAAAAATATTGGATGTTCCGTAAAATCACAATTGGAGCAATATATGCGGCGCACACTTTGTACAAAAATAATCTGAGTTATTCGAAAAATCCTTTTTTTTTAAACAAAGATGCAGGCTCCTTCCTTCAAGTCAAAGAAACTAATTCTGTAAGGTCTTGTGTAGTGCAATGGTTATTGCGAACATCCCATGTTTTATATTCCAAGTGCCTGAATTTGCATCCTTCTTGTGACAGTAACGAAAGCGACAAATTCTTGATCAACAAATACTCAGAAAGAATTATCTACATATTTACTATGAAGAAACAATGGAAAGGATAATAAATTACATAGGAGATGCCTTCATATGGGTCGCTGTGGATGAAATCGTGGATGTTTAGGGCAATTTTGTTGTGAACCTTGTGGTAGGTAAGATATTTCCAAACCATATTTGATTTACTGAGAAGTGTTGGAACATATACCCTGATTTTGGTTGGAAGAACAGTAGATAAAATTCAAACATATTTAATTGCGGCCAACAGTGATCAAATTTTACCATATTATTTGTGTTGTTTTATAGGTATTGATAATATCTATCAATAGTGACAGCTGCAGATAACATGACTTGATGTATGGATAAGTTAAAATTGTTTTAGTAACTTTAGTAGCTAACTTCTACTGTTCTTCCTTCAAATATTATACTATACGTATCATGTTGCAAGATTCGTGAATGATGAAATGAAAGTGTTGTGGCCTAGGTGAACTTACGAAAAGAAGGTCCTGATATTGATTTCGGATGCCACGGCGTATATAATGAAAATCGCAAGTGCTTTGAAGTTGTTATATATATCCTGATACGAACCATCTTACGAGTTTGGCTCATGGACTACATCGTGTTGTGGAATACATTAGAGTCCAGTTCTTCCAAACGAATAGATTAATTTCTGTGACAAAGCTAAATAGACCTATTTGTGAAAGTCCCACATCGAGTTAAAACTTACTAACTCTTGTTTGATGTTCCATTGCCTCTGAAATTAGTTTTAACAAGATGAGGAACATGGATAAAACAGCCAACTTCTTTTATGAACAATTTGGATTTGTGAAGTTAGTAGTAGATATATTTGCCCCTGAGTGTGCGATATATGTGTGTGGATCTCACAACTCATTCATTAATCCAAAATTGGCAAGTTCAACTGCATACACCAGGAGCAATTTCGGTTGGTTTCCAGAGAGTATTAAACGGTTGGAAACTTCTGGATTTCCACTACAAGAATCTATGGATATAATTAAAAAAACACTTTCAAATCTAAATGATGTGAAAGACGAAACTGGTAAAAGTGTGTCTACTAAGTTTCAGGCAGTGCTAAAAAGAAACCCAGTAGGCCTATATTAATCGGATGTAGATAACCTTTAGAACATTTCTAGAGAAAATTCTTCTGTTAAAATACTTCCCAGTGACATACTGTGACGTGGAAAAGACATTTTACACCTACAAGCATATTCTGTCGGACAAGCGACAATCTATGACCGCAGAAAGAATTGAAATGCACACCAAAGTATAAGTAATCCATCAATGTACTCACAATGCACTCAGAGTGTAAACAAGGTAAATGTTGCGTGCTTGGTAAAATATTTGTTTTACATGATGTTAGATTTTTTTATGAATCTACATATTTCCTTGAGTATTGTTACCTATTTACATACATATTTTGTTATAAGATACTACATAAAAATCCTAGATTTAGTCATTACAATAGCTAATATCTTAAGTTACTTTTATTGCAGGAACATAGCACTATATAGAAATATCTAGAAGCCATTACAATAAAACACATTTTTTCACTATATTACAATATAATACATTTTTAATCCATAATGGTATTTTAGTGACAGTTTTAAAAATAAAGAATAAAGATCTATACAGTTAATTTGTTTCCGAAATCTTTGGCTACTTTGTTTAAGTCTTTTGTACATTCAAAATATATTTTTGATTTCATATTTTCATTGATCTAATATGCTTAGGATCTATTAGCTCTGGCCATATACAATTTAAATAACATCTAGTTAATTTTTATTCCATTTCAACTTTCCAAAAATGAACTTTTTCTAACCTTTAGACTACCATACTTTTTTTTTGTCCATACGACAAATAAACAGTACTTTCGTTGGGTGATGTGAAGATAATAATTATATTAAGGATCAGAAGCTGTAATAAATCCCGTTTATAACATAATACTACGTGTAATGTCCATTTAATATTACTAGAGTAAATATTTATGTATATCATAGTTAAAAGCCAGTTTGTAAGTCGTGTGCTAATATAATCCTCATTTTCATAAATTGCACGTTAAAAATCCCCATTGAATTTTATTTTATTTTAAGTGATATATTTTATGAAATAATATTAATGTAGATTCACTTTCTAGCTTGCAAATATATTTTTCTTAAGACTAGAAAAAAAAATGCATCTAAAATATTCTAACTGGTCCTCTGGACAGGTGTCAAGGCTATTAGTGATGTCCTGTCAAGCGAACAATAGGATTACTGCCGACTGAATCTTAGGACTTGGGTCCTACAGAGAAACTTCCCCCCTCCGGCTTGAGTAGGTGGGGTGGGGGTTGTCACCCCTATCTTGTAATAAACCTAAATGTATGTAACTAATGACCGATTTATGACCCAGGGAATAGGTTTACGTAATTAAAAATATTATATTTGTAAATTACACACAAAACTTAAGGTGGGGTGCTAGTGAGCGCCAGTTAAGTGCATTAATTTTGCAGTTTTTATAGCATAAACATTTTTTGGCAAAAANAGTTTTTATAGCATAAACATTTTTTGGCAAAAATAGATCAAATATTCCTTCTATAGAAACATAGAGTTTATCTTTGTGCACATGCTAATCTCAAGAGTTCTTGAATATCTCTCATGAGCATAGCGGCATTTGGTGACAAACGTTTTAAATGCAGAGAAAAAGTTGTCACTAAATTCCAGGACTCCCTTGACAGATATTAAAGAACTGTTGAGATTAGCATGTACGGAAAACTAAACTCTATGATTCTATAGAAGAAATATTTGATTTATTTTGGCCAAATAAATGTTTATGCTATAAAAACTTCGAAAATACCACCCTAAACTCACGCTCACTAGCACCCCATCTTAAGATTATATTAGTATTAGTATTGTATTAGTAGCTATGCGACAGCACCTTATAAATGATGTCAGAACGGAGCAAGCTAAACTATGTTATCCATGTGACCTCCAGTGAAACAAGTAACTTCCAACCAGTGCCATAGATGGATAGATAGCTAGAAGCTTCTAAGGGCGTGAAAAACATCGATTTCGCTCCAAAGAAGAAGAAGAAAAAGAAAAAAAATTGTACGGTGCACCGCACAGACTTTCTTCCGCTATTATCTTAAAATATACATTAGTTACATTTGCTAAAAACTCATAGGATTTGTGAAACGAAATAATAGGTATATGCATTGTTGTAGAAACACTTCACCAAATATCATAAATTAAATAATACTCACAGTTACTTACCCTATGGCAGTGACTCCCAACCAGGGTTCCGCGAGAATTTGCAAAAGCTTGCGAAAAAATAGTACAACTTGCCACTTTTTTTTAGATCAATAAACAAATTAAAATATTAAGGTTTCAACGTGACATATAAATAACAAAGAAGCATTTTGAAGGTTTAGCTTGATTAGATATTTACTTGATAGTTATTATTAAAGAAACGAAAGAGATTTAGGGTGAGTTTTCTTAAAGACGGCTGACGTGTGCGGCCCACACTGCTATGTTTGTTTTCTGACTCCCATCAATTGTCTGTGATCATTTCTCTTTGATAGTAGCAGCTTCAGATTTTCTTCAGAGAAAACAATAAAAGTATTTTTTCCAACTATCTTAAGGACGAATCGTGGCTTCTGAAACTAGCATACCTGGCAGATATTTATGAACACCTAAATAAGTTGAACAGCAACATGCAAGGTCCCTAGGCAAATATTTTGACGTGTACAGACAAACTTGAAGCATTCATTAATAAAGTCGGTGTCTGGAAAAACATCTTTCTAAGGGTAATTTTGAAATTTTACCCCTATTTTCTCATCTTCAGAACATTACAACTGACAACCACCGTGAGGCCGTTATGACCCTGATTTACCCATGTGGAATTTTCTGGCTGAAACTCTTGCCAAGCACTTCCCTTCTGTCATCGGAAGAGTATGATTGGGTCAGGAAACCTTTCAGAGATTCTCCAAGCAGTTCATTAAATTTACTCAACCTGCAGGAAGGACAACAATAATTGGATGAACTGAAGTATGATCGCACACTAAGAATTAAATTTAATGAACTGTCATTAGATATATTTTGGATATCAGTGAAAACAGAGTTTCCTGCCATCTCCCAGGTAGATATAAACATATTCTATTGAAACTTTTATTATTTTCAATTGTGAATTAATAATAAAACCATAAACTGTAACTTATTTTTTCGTTGGCGAGTTCATAAAAAAACATTATAACAACACAAAATTTTATATATATATATATATATATATATATATATACAAAGTTTGTTTATAGCCAATAAGCCAGATGTAAACTGAAAATGTTTTGTAATTTTTTTATTTGTAGTTATATTAGTAAGCTAAATATTAATAAGCAGTAAATACTCGTGTATTAATTTATTCAGAAGTATGAATTAATTATTATTTACGACTAACCCTACTGCTTTACATGTCTTTATTTAATTTAACCCTGTCAAATCTATTATATGTCAGGGGTTCCTCGAGATTTTTCGAAATATTTCAAAGGTTCCTCCAAACAAAAAATGTTGGGAATCACTGCCCTGTGGCATTAGGAACTAGTAACACAGTTACAGAAAAATTGAAAAAGAGTAAGATCTTTGTCCACCAAAGAGCAAAAGAATCAAGTTAATTTTCAAAAGAAATGAATTGAAAAATATATATATTTGCTTATAGCTCAGCTTAGCTTGGTTTTATAAAAATATATTTCAAATAAAAGATTTGTATCTTTAATGGAACTACAACTTTACAGCGATAAGTTATTTCGTGTCTCAAATATTGTGGGGAAATGATGAAAGGGGGGAAATCTCCCCAATGTAAAGTACCCTCAAAGTCATTTTCATGAGAAATTGAGATTTTACATCTTGTTTATAGTGATAAACAATGTCTATATAGAAAATTTAATCAAAATCGTTAGAAAGATTTTTGAGAAAATCGATTTTATTTTCTCTTTTTGCCCTTCATTAAACTAGCCTTAAATTTAGGGTTAGATATCTATTTCAAAAAAAACAACCCTGGGGACCTTATTAAAACCCCGAATATCAAGTTTTAGCCCAATCGGTAAAACAGTTTCGGCTCTTGCCCAAGGTACAGTCAGACGGACAGACAGACAGATGGCACCGCGGAAACCACTTTTGTGCTTTCAGGGGGTCGTGAAACGTCAATATTTATCAAAATCTCGAGTTCTATTTTTTTTACTATCATAATACTTTCTCTCTGAGGTGTCAAGAGAAAGTAAAAATACTGTTTCGACAGCATTACGAAGCATCGCCAGTAAAAATATTGACAGCTAAAATACTACTAATTTTATGTATAAATATTGACATTCTTAACTTTTATATATTATAGTATACATAACAAATTGATATTCATATGAAAATATCTGATTGTAACAATTGCATGTTGTGATATTAACTTGATTTATCAGATTAGAATTAAATATCACTAGTAATGGTGCAATAAAATGTTTTTCTGTATAAAGTACTATAAAGTATAAAACAAATAACAAAATAAGAATTGAAACTTTGATTTGGGTTCAATCATATTATTTTAGTGTGAAAAGAAAAGAGCCAGAACTTTGTTCTCTTGACTCAATATCTTTCCTCCTCTTCCTAGCCTCTCTCTCTTGACTATATCTGTCCTCTTCCTAACCTCTCTCTCGACTAGATCTCTCCTCCTCTTCCTAACCTCTCTCTTGACTATATCTCTCCTCCTCTTCCTAACCCTCTCTCTCTTGACTATATCTCTCCTCCTCTTCCTAGCCTCTCTCTTGACTATATTTCTCCCCCTCTTCCTAACCCTCTCTTGACTATATCTATCCTCCTCTTCCTAGCCTCTCTCTCTTGACTATATCTGTCCTCTTCCTAACCTCTCTCTCGACTAGATCTCTCCTCCTCTTCCTANCCCTCTCTTGACTATATCTCTCCCCCTCTTCCTAACCCTCTCTTGACTATATCTCTCCCCCTCTTCCTAACCCTCTCTTGACTATATCTCTCCCCCTCTTCCTAACCTCTCTCTTGACTATATCTTTCCCCCTCTTCCTAGCTTCTCTCTCTTGACTATCTCTCTTCCTCGCTCCTCTCTCTCCCCTCGCTGAAGAATGTTGCCACGGAACTAAAGGATTGTATGCGAAGCCAACCAGCGGCACGTGACCTCGTCCAGAGCACGAATAAAAGTGATGATCCTCAAGCAGACACCGTCTAGAACTTGAACTTACTGACGGACCGGGTGTGATTACTATATGTAGGTGCATTCCGTGCTAAAAGCACAAGTCTCCTGTGCATGTTCCAAAGAAATCACTGCCGCAAATACAATATTTTTTTATGCATCCTTAGAATTGGCCTGCTTTTTAAAAACTTTATTTTTATTTTTATTGGTTTCTGTTTGTTCTATACAAAATTCAGGACATGGCCTAGCTAATGATTTAGATTCCCTGTTTTGATTAAGAGTTGATCTTGAAACATTTATTGTTTTAAGTACCTGAATTGAACTATTCAATTCACCCCAAATTAAAATGTTAAAAAATACACAAATCTACACAATCCTAAAACTGCCCTGCATAGAAACACGCTAAACACAGCACCAATATGCATCTTAAGGACAAGCCGCACTTGCAAGATGGACATAGAGAGGTCTATAGTGATTGTAGCCATGTGTCCCTAGTCTGTCCTCCCTTATAGCCCAAGATGGACATGGAGAGGTCTATAGTGATTGTAGCCATGTGTCCCTAGTATGTCCCCCCCTTTTAGCCCAAGAAGGGCATGGAGAGGTCTATAGTGATTGTAGCCATGTGTCCCTAGTCTGTCCTCCCTTTTAGCCCAAGAGGAACATGGAGAGGTCTATAGTGATTGTAGCCATGTGTCCCTAGTATGTCCTCCCTTTTAGCCCAAGAAGGGCATGGAGAGGTCTATAGTGATTGTAGCCATGTGTCCCTAGTCTGTCCCCCCTTTTAGCCCAAGAGGAACATGGAGAGGTCTATAGTGATTGTAGCCATGTGTCCCTAGCCTGTCCCCCCCTTTTAGCCCAAGAAGGGCATGGAGAGGTCTATAGTGATTGTAGCCATGTGTCCCTAGTCTGTCCCCCCTTATAGCCCAAGAAGGGCATGGAGAGGTCTATAGTGATTGTAGCCATGTGTCCCTAGTCTCCGCCAAATCTCCGTCTCGCCTCTCGTCCCGCGGGGTAATTGCGGTTCCTCGTCTCACGACACTGACCTCTGTAGGTATTCCTTTCCTCCACCCAGCCGGCCCGGTAAACAGCCGGATAATCGCTCACTCTACATCTGATATCATCCAAGCTGGGACTCAATTTGAAACAGGTGGTCTCGTGGACTTAGGATAGGTGCACACTATGTCTCATCGTCTGGTACACAGACTCAAGCTAGGTGCACACTATGTCGCATCGTCTGGTACACAGACTGAAGCTAGGTGCACACTATGTGGTGTATACAAAGTTTAGCAGTAGTTTTTCTTATATGTTGTAAACAAAGGTTTATTTGTTAACAATTTTTAACCTAAAAGAAAAATAATTATTTGTGACATTTTATAACGATAGCCTCTGCATATTTTTATTTAACTAAATCAAGTCATTTTGTTTACCTCAAATCAAGGTAAATAGCTATAGCAGGTCTCCCTGCATGGCTGTCCACTCTCTTCCATGCAAACGCGGGTATATATACTTTAAAATTCTACCGTACCTATCTCTGCACCATTTGTGTATTAATAGATATGTGATCAAACCGAATGGGTATTTAAACGCGGCGAAAAAAAATTAATAAATGATTGTATTTTATAAATTTAATCACAAACTACTTGTTGTCTTCAGTACTGCCAATGAACCATAAAAACGTTCAAGGTCATCCGAATGCTGAATATATATATATATACACATCAAACAAATGACTTTAAGTATTGAACAAAGTACCCGAACTTTTTACAAAGCCAAAACCTAAAGTGTGCCTTGTTTCTGAACCTTCAACTTTTGAAATATTTTAGTGACGTTACCTAGTTGGTGAATTCGAAGATAATTTGTGAGGTGGGTTGCATCTTAATTTGTCGCACTCTAACCATGGTCACATCTTAAGGCTAATATAAGAAATAGAAATAGAGGGGTAAAAAATCAGTTCAACCTCTTGTTTACCTGCTTATAACACTTCCCCTCTTCCGCTGACGTGTATAAACACCCACTATACTATTTGTTCCTGGAAATAATTGACTTGCTTTTTAAATTAGGCCTACCTTGTTACCTATTTTATACAGATATTTGCTTCCATGATCTACATCCTGACAGGAAGTCTTACTGGACATTTTTGTAAATAAATCAAATAGCCAGAGTCGTAGAAGATTTAAAAAAATAGCTATTTCAAGATTAAAAAAATGTAGGGTTATTGTAGGACCTTTTTAAGAAGTAATTCAGAATTTACAACTCTTTAAAACCGACAGAATAAAACGTAAATACATTAACATGGGAAATCCTATCTCGACTTGCCGTGGCGTCACAGGCAACGTCCTTAACATAATAATTGTCTACCTCGGTGGTCTTGGGGTGAAGTGTTCACCCCAGGATCCGGGGTGGATGGATTTTTCTTGAGCGATAAAAATCCGTAGCACAACTTCCTTCGGAGGGAAAGTAAGGCCGTCGGTCCCACGTCAATTGTGGCCTGTAAAAGAACCCTGGGAGGGTTTGTGAAAATACTCTTACCAGCAAAACTGAAAGGCACTTTCTTTCTCGCTCATATAAATTCTCTTGTGCTGATATAATCAGTCGGTTCAGAAAGTGCACGTTAAATATCTCAAAGAAATAAATTAAATGACTTGATAGTCTCCTCTTAACTTAAGGTGGGAGTGTAGGGGACGCGAGAAAATGTCAGTGTTTTTGCATTTTTCATAACAAAAGATTTATTTAGCAAAATTAAATAAAATATTTCTTTATTACAAACATAGAGTTTAATTTTCTTCACATGGTGATATCAACAGTTGTTGAATATCTGTCAAGAATGTCCTGGAATTTAATGACAACTTTTCCTCTCCATTTAAAAAGTTTGTCATCTAATACCGCAATGCTCATGACAGATATTCAACAACTGTTGATATCACCATGTGTAGAAAATTAAATTCTATATTTTTACTGGAACTATATTTAATTTATTTTGACTGAAAATATATTATGCCCTAAAAAGTGCACTAACACTGCCCTTTTATCGCGACCCCTACCTTCCCACCTTAAACCTCCTCGGGAGAGCTACGATGGGTTCTAGGAAAAGATTAACTTATGAAAGTTTGATTCCACATTTCGCCCTCTCGTCAACAAATTGAAATTGATATATGTAATCACTTTTGACCAGACACACACACAAAAAAAGCCTCCTATGAAAATTCATACATACAAATCAATTTTTTTTTAAATAAAAAAAGTTTTTACTCACTCATCTGCGATTGCCTTCTGCTGGATATATACACAAACAAATTACTGATGCTACCATATTTTTTTCCCATTTTTGTTCGTTATGTTTTGTGTTTTATGCCCGTACCAGAAATGAACTGTAACGTCATGGAAACCATAACCAATAACATATTTTAATTGTGAAATATCGGTATTCGCAGAAATGCTGGTCTGTGAAAGGACCCTCTTTTTCAATTAATCTCATTGCATCTATCAGAATCTATAAAAAGCCCTCTGTGAATATTAATGCATAAATAAAACGTTGATATTTCAACAAAAGAAGGGTGGAAAAGCACATTAAATATCATTCATGTGAAAAACCACAATCATTCTGGCAGTGAAATATATAATATTAAATACAGACTGTTCGGAAACTCATAGCCCAAACTGCACATATAGTTTGTTTGAACCAAAAGTAATGCAAAATCCCGATACACTTACATCCGGAAAGCTATGCTAATACCATTAAATTGATTTCAAAGTTTCAGTGTACAACGCCGGGATAGCAATGCTGTGTAAGCATGCGTGTACAACAGGTTGCATAGGAGATAGGCACGCGGCACTACACACCCCGACATCTTGGATCACGGTAGCAAAACATACCATAATTAATAGTAAACAACAAACCAGTCCATCTAGAAATGGGAATACGTTCTGGGGGTCATCATTAAAGGTCCTACATCGCAGAAAGTGCTTGACATTATTACATGTGCAGTGCCGTGCGCCTGACTCTTATGCAACTTGTTGTACACTCATGCTTGACAGTTTTGCTATCCCGGCGCTATACGCTGAAACTTTGAACATAATTTAATGGTATTAGCATAGGTTTCCGGATGTAAGTGTACAGGGAGTTTGTATTATTTTTGGTTCAAAAAAAACTATATGTGCAGTTTGGGCTATGAGTTTCCGAACATTCTGTATATGTAAACTAGGGATGTGGTGGCAATCGCAGGGTATTATTATATATTTATATTATATAACATGGCTTGACGTTTAGATGATAAATCGCGTTTTATTTTAAACGAGGAATTAATTATTTTCTACTCTAATTCATGTGTGAAAAATTACGATGCTCACTATATTTATTAATATTTGTACAAACAATTTTTTTAAGAGAGTGGGTAAGGGGTAGGGAAGGACGATAAAATAAAATATTTATTGGTAATTGAAAATTACCTTTATTTTTTTTTTTCTAAAGCGTGGGTATCAAAATTTTCATGCAACGAGTTAAAAAAAATTACGCGTGGTTTGTGCAGCGAATGCTGCAATTTATGTTTTAAAAAAACTTTTGTTAGCGTGGTTTTTTTCAGGCTGATGTAAAGTATGATTGTATGGGTGAAATCAATAAACATAGATAGGCCTATATTTGATAAAGATTAAAACAGAGATTTTATAATTATATTTAACCAGGAAAACTATGAAATATCTTTGGACTACGTGCGTAATTTCCATAGAGGTTTTGAGATGAAACGGAAAAAGGCAAAGCTGTATATTTCTCTTGGAACATGTAAATGGTAACGTGGAAGAATAGCTTCAAAATGTGCGCCCTCAAAGTACACTCCATACCAATAAAATAGACACATTGTCGTTATTCTATCGAAGCGGAGTTATTCATTATTACATGTAACACAACTGCTCTTAAGGCGGGAGAGTAGGGAACAAGAGTTAAGGGAAATGTTTTTGCAATTTTTGTAGCAAAATATTTTTCTGTCCAAAATAAATCAAATAATGCTCCAGTGGAAACATAAAAATTTTATTTTCTCAACAGTTGTTGAATATATATCAGAGCATAGCGGCATTAGATGAGAAACTTAATAAATTAAGAGAAAAAGTTGTCATTAAATTCCTTCGAAGAAGGGATAATTTTAGAGGTAAATACCCGCATTTGCGTGGAGGGAGAGTGAGAAACCACTTAGTAAAAACCACTCTCGGTACACCCGACCGGGATTTGATCCCCTATCTTCCCATCATCAGCAGCATTCGACCTATGAAGCGGGTGGTAATATTTTACCATATTATTGTTATTTTATAGGTATTGATAATATTCATCAAAAGTGACCGCTACAGATCACATGACTTGACGTTTGAATACGTGAAGATTGTTTTAATTTCGGTTTTAAAAACAAGTTCCTTCCTACCTAATAGGACTGCCGTTTATCAGTGTAGTTACTCTCCCGCTGATGTATGTGCACTTCTTCTATCACTATCCTCGCCTATCCTTCTGTTCAAAAGAAATACCTCCCACCACACACACACACACACACACACACACACACACACACACACACACACCTCTCCTAGGGGTCTAGATATTATCAGATCAGACTGTAAGAGCCAGTAATGTGAAGAAGAGTCCGCTCCCCCGCTACCTGTTACCTGTAATATTACCGCTTCTTCAGGAGAAATGCTACATTACAAGGACACCTCTAGAGGAATATATTAGTTGGGACAGGAAGCGAAATCAGTCACGCATGGGAATTGGAGACGTACAGTCCAATTTTCATAAGAAGGACCTCATCAGGCTACTAGATCTACTTTCACGTATCCATACGTCAAGTCATGTAATCTACAGTACAATTTGAATAGGAAGAGTATATACCAGCTATAAAAGCTACTAGATGTATTTTAATGTATTCATACGTTAAGTCATATTATCTAGAGTCTAATTTTTATATTTAGGACATTAATTGACCGTTAGAAAAGTTACTCGAAATATTTTCATATATATATACATATTCATACGTCAAGTCGTGTGATCGGCAGCTGTCGCGCTTTATAGATATTATTATCAATACTTATAAAATAACAATAATATAATAGTGAAATGTTATCAATGTTTACATTTTTTTAAAGGCCCTTCCTAAGAAAATCGGGCTGTAGTTTCGAGAACGGAGCATTCCCATTACACGCGTGAGTTCTCGATTCAGCCTAGAAGCTTGTAGCACATGCGCGTAGGAATGTATCGACTTGCGTAATCCGAGAAGATATCCCTTTCCTTTTCTCATCATTTACCTTGGTATTAGATCCTTAGTAGAACTTGTTCTACTGCCATGGACAAAGGGGGGAGGGTCGGGGTGGGGTCAGATGTAGGGCATTCTCTCAAGCTTAAATAAACCCTGTAATTTGTTTTAACGCCGAGTCTTACTACTCTCTCAGGCTATACGCGTGTGTACTAATTACGCTGATATGTTAGGTAACTAGGAAGGATATATTTTTGAGAAAGTGTACCCACATTTGCGTAGAGGGAGAGGGAGAAAACTACCCTCAGTACACCCGATAGAAATTCCCTAATGCGTTATTCTCGCAGTAGACTAGACTGCTGATGACGGGGAGATCGAGGTCAGAATCTAGGTCGAGTTTACTAAGGATGGTTTTTTTCCAAAGTGTTTTTTCCACACTGCTTCCACGGAAATGTGGGTACACTTCTTATAAATATAACTCCCTAATCCCTAAAAATCATAGGTACACATGCCTATAGCCCAAACGGATAGTAAGACACGGTGCTAAAAAAGTGTCTCCACCACCCTAAAAAAATTAAAAAAAAAAATTATATCTACATTTTTATATTAAATGAATTCCTTTCCTTATAACATTATCGATTATGGACGATCGATATTATTTTGGTCACATTCGGATGTTATTTGTTAGTTTAGAAGACAAAAGCTCGACTGGTTGCCAACCCGTGCTCTAAGCCAACCTCCTCACCCCTTGTCTAGAGTGGAAGCCGTTAACCGTATCGATGGTCACGTGGGCTAAACGTCAGACTCATCTAGTCTGGTTTGCCAACAACGTGGAAATCTTGGTTCAAATACCGACTGAGTGTATTTACCTAAATGGATCTCATAAGTGGATAGCCAAGCCACCCGTCAACGGCGCACAATTATTGTAGCTATCAGCAGTTTTATCCGAGCTTGGTATCCACCTCGCTACTCTCGTCACGCGCGAGGACCTACCAATCAAACACTCGGCTCGGGCCAGGGAAGATCCAGGCGCGGAGCCAACCCTCCGCCGTTGCCAGGGACGATGGCAGTCAAGGCTTAAGGTAGAAAGTGCTCGTAAAAGGAAGTGACGTCACCGTGGAAGAGTGCGTAGGGTAAGGGGGGGGGGCAAGGAGGGGTGAAACTTGTTCATCCCACGACGATTGAAATGCTGTCCCCCACGAGAAGCGTGTGTACGTGGGGACTACGCCCTCGAGGTACCCCGCTCACACACAAATTCCTCCCGCTGATGGGTTCTCTCACTTTTTTTTTGTTCAAACCTGATATTAAAACTACAACTTTCAGAAACAATCAACTATAGATGAGCTACATCTGTGGTCGTACAGTCTAAGGCATCACTATCGCAGTAGACAGGATTGCCGGTGAAACTATATACAGGATTTGAATCCCGGTTGAGAGTACCGAGATTTTTTCCCCTAAACTGTTTCCCAATCTATTCCCCCGCAAATGAAGGGTACATTTCTTCGCAATTCTACCTTCCTCATCTCTATTCCACTAGTGTAAATATGTTGATAGTTCAGACGGGTAGCGCTTCATTCTTGGGGTGCTATATAGTAGAATATATTGAGACGAGTGGCACACGTTTACAAATACCGGATTATTTAAGAAGTTGTTTTATAATTTTTAATATTGTTAACAATAAAATTTAGACGAAAATAACACCAGGTTTATGACCCGCTAAAAAGTTTAAGGTGGGATGGAAGGAGGAGCGAGGAAAAAGTTAGTGTTTTTGCTGTTTTTGTGGCAAATCATGGTTTTTTTTTTGTCAAAATAAATAAAATATTGCTCTGGTACAAACATAGAATTTAATTTTCTGAACATGGTGACCTCAAAATTTCTTGAATATCTGTCAAGGGTGTTCTGGAATTTAATGACAACTTTTTCTCTTCATTTAAAAAGTCTGTCAATAAAGCCGCCATGCTCATGATAGATATTCAGGAACTGTTGATATCACTGTGTGAAGCCTATGTTTGTTCTGGAGCAACATTTTATTTATTTTAGCCAAAAAAAGGTTTTGCCATAAAAACTGCAAAAACACTGGCCTTTTCTCGCACCCACTTCCAACCCACCTTAAATTTTGATTTCGAAGTATCGTATTTAAAAAAAATATATTCAACGACACTTTATGTGAAAACTTGCTATAAACTAAGATCCAGCCTTCCTCTATAAAATTAAGTCATGTTTTGATTGGGTCACGACAGAACATTGGGGTGCTTTATAGGGTTTTATGAAACTTATCGTACTTTTTTTTAACACTTTAATCTTAAAATTTAACTTTTTAACTGGTCAGAACTTTCGCCTACTATTTTTTTTAAAACAGGAGTAACAAAAAATATCAAAAAACTTCATAAATAATCTAGTATTTCTAAACGTCAGCAACGCATCTTAGTGCCCTCGTATGTAGCACATTTATTATGCCTGTTACGTCATCGTAATCAATCTGAGCATCAGACTCGGACACTGTAGACCTGGACTCGATCACGGACCGGCCGCTCTAAGGTTGGTATCTCCACAATGTAGTTTTTCACTTCTCTCCCCCGGTGAACGATCATAATCGTGTTCAAGTCATCACTACCCGCAATCGGGGAAGGTTCCCTGACAAGCCTCAGCCTCTGACATGAAGCTGCTGAACATGGCCTGAGCGAGTAATAGGCATATTAGCGCCGCATATGACATTAAGTTACTGATTATAGCCGGGGCGAGTAGTAGACCTTTTAACGCCTACATCTAACATGAAGTTACTGAGCATAGCCTGGGGGAGTAGTAAGCCTATTAACGCCACATCTAACATGAAGTTACTGAGTATAGCCGGGGCGAGTAGTAGGCCTATTAACGCCACATCTAACATGGAGTTACTGAGCATAGCCTGGGGGAGTAGTAAGCCTATTAACGCCACATCTGACATGAAGTTACTGAGCATAGCCTGGGGGAGTAGTAAGTCTATTAACGCCACATCTGACATGAAGTTACTGAGCATAGCCTGGGGGAGTAGTAAGCCTATTAACGCCACATCTGACATAAAGTTACAGCTTGGGTGAGTAGTAGGCCTATTAACGCCGCCACGCTTAGTCAAACTAATCGTAGAGCAGTTACGTACCGGTTAATTTGGCCGGAAGGGATATGCTCGGGTGTACTCGGCCACGATAAGACCTTGTCATTTCCCTGCTCGACTAGTGTCTGCTCAGTTCTTTCACGCGCAAGAGCTCAGAGAGACAGGGAGGGATACAAACTGTCTGCTCACCAACTTTGCTCATTAGTTCGAGCAATATTTTTGTATGAATTTGCTTAAAAATGACAATATAGAAAGTACCCAAAACACCAAAAACTTAAGATCGCAACTATTTTATCGCAATTATTACAGGGAAAATAAATGCTATGACGTCCTTCCGCATTCACCTGCCTTTGTTTGCACGTATCTTCATACCCAATTCATCTGCCTATGAATACACGTATCTTCATCCCCCACCCACCTGCCTATGAATACACGTATCTTCAACCCCCACCCATCTGACTATGAATACACACATATTCATCCCCAACACACCTGCCTATAAATACACACATATTCATCCCCCACCCATCTGACTATGA
>CABFWB010007436.1:11507-24778 GCA_902151455.1 Timema bartmani | reverse complement strand
TACCATTACACATTAGCGTAAGTGCGTATAAACCGAACAGGTAGTAAGACGCGGTGCTAATAATAATAATAATAATAATATTTTGTTTAGTTGAGCCTTTCATCAAAGTCAAAGTTTTTGACTTTTCACCTAGTATCGGAGATAAAAAAAACATTGTTTTATTTTTTACTGAGAACATTTTAAAATATTTTAAATTTGATTTAATTTTAATTCAAATAATATGGTAGTTAGATGCGGCTCTAACCCTGTGTAGCAAATATAATAGCCAATCTATTTAATCCAACATGATACGCACATTGGTACAGTTGTCATTGTAATATTGACAGCATAAAGTATTAACTGAGTCTCTGCCGGCGGCGTTATCTGATAGCTAATGATCTTATTGATCACATAATGTAGCTGACTATTTCCACATGTCCATTACAGACTCTACCTTAAAATCTGGGTGAAGAATTAACCCTAAGCTCGGGACGACTACTGGATAGCTCAGTGATCATGACATTGGCTGACTAAGCCAAATGTCACGGGTTCGATACCCATTTCTAGGTGTCATTTTTTCAATTTAATCCTCTGATTTACTTTTCTAATTTGAATCCCTTAGATCAGTTAATTAACCAGCATTGAATGAAGTGTTTGAAATAAAAGATAACAGCTCATGTATTTACACATAGAGCTTTAAAAACTTCACGAGTTGTGTATCTTGAATATATTGTATCGAACAAACAATTTAATCTCTAATCAAGGCTTGAAAAAAAATATACGCCACTTAATTGAGATAGTGAGTGCCCTCATCAATATTGATCTTACAAACATAATGTTTTCAAAGATTATCTTTCTAGTTTTATCTCTTCGAATAATAAATAGAGCTACATTTGATTGTTAATTTAGTAATTTCCAAAAAAATCATACACGATTTTTTTTAGCAACTTTAGAATTGTGATCTGTGCTTGATTAACAAATATGTACATCTAACTTGTATTGGTGATCACGCAGACTAAATACCAGGCTCTTCTAGTCTTGTTTGTCAGTGATGTGGAGGTCTGCGATCGAATCCTGGCCAGATATACTTTTTTTTTTTTCTTAAATATATAATTGGTTTCTCACTTACCTCCACTCTTATACATTTTATCTAAATTCTACCTTCATCCATAGCCATCCATAACCTATCACCATAATTAAAATGTGTATAGTCGTTATCGATGGTCTTTGGGTAAAGTACTCGCATCAGGATCCGATGTTCATTGGTTCAAACCCAGCTGGGGCTGACAGCGACAAAAATCTGTAGCGCAACTTCCTTTCGGAGGGGAATTAAAGCCGTCGGCCCCAAGTCGATTGTGGCATGTAAAATAACACTAGAAGGTATGTGAAAATACCTTTACCGGCAAAATTGGTAGGCCCTTTCTCGCTCATAGAAATTCTCGTGTGCTGATATAATCAGTTAGTTCAGAAAGCGCCCGTTAAATACCGCTAATCAATTAAAAAATGGGTACAAGAGAAAATAAAAGCTGTAGGGTGAAGAGGACACCTAGATTTTCTAAAAACCTCATCACTGTGACAAATAACTCTACATACAGGGTGTAAGTGGGTTTTTATTTTAATATCTAATGAATTCAACCACTTTGGTGGTAAAATGGTCAAGGCATCACTCTTAACTTAAAACTGGACTGCCAATGACAGGTATTTACAGGGGGTAGTATCCTGATTGAGCGTACCAAGGGTGGGTTTTCCTAAACGTGGTCTTCCACGCAAATGCGGACACACTTTAAATGCCACCATTATCCATAACACATAAGCGTTAATTATTACATGCACATTACCCAAACAAGTTGTGAAATGGGGTGTTAAAAAAACTAGGAATGGGACCTGGAATCAGTTAAGTCCTTAAGGAACTATTAGCAAGGATTCCACACACCAAGAAAACACGGGTTTTGCACAAAAAAGAAACACTGAAATATTTATTCAATTTGGATCTAATAGTAGGTCTTTGCAAGGATGAAAAATCGACCTGAAGAGCTGAGCACGCTTGATTCAAACATGTATGTTCCCCACTTGTTGAAACATGTCCCTCCATCAAGGTCAGATCATTCTATTTCAAACACTAATGAGATGAAGAAAGCCAACGCTTACACACTTCAGCGCACACTAAAAGCGAAGTTTGGGAGCCGGAAATGATGACTAGTAGGTTACGGATGTGGCAGCGCTAAGTATCACATTCATAAATTTGAAAAAAAAAGACACCTGAAAATTATAACTAATAGTAGCCGATTTCCACACGTCCATCACAGACTTTGCCTTAGAATACGAGTGAAGAATGACCCTGGGCATGGGTCGACTCTTGGATAGCGGTCCGGCAAGCCAAGGCTCAAAGGTTCATCTCCTGTGTCCCAGTGTTATTTTTCAAATGTACGAATACCTGCAGGTTGGATATTAATATAAGAGTGGTCAGATATGTCGTAAGTTTGAGATACCAACTTTATTTAGAGTGTGCTTTGTTTGCTTAACTTTGCTCGAAACCTTGGGAGTTGCCAAACCCATCAACTATAATCTTATATTGCTTGTTTAACTGTGAGAGGTGATAATTTTATCTCTTTTAATCACTGTTTGACATAATAGCGATGAAAAGCTATGTGCATATTTAACAAACTAATATTTCTGTTGAGCAATGCATTTAGCACCTTCTAGATCTCGGAATAATCCATGCCATTAAACAATTGTAATATCCCAGCCTTAAAAAAACGTGTTCCCATTTCTATATTTGCTTATTTCTTGACTTTTCTTTTATCGCAAAGACTTGGTTTTAATGCTACGCTACGGGAGTTACTGCACCTACCAGAGTACGGAGATAATTATAGACATCTATGAATCCTGCATTAATTAAGAAGTGTGGTGCTGATGTGCACCTGGAAAGACGAGAGAACCAGGAAAACAAGGGGAATTTCGCTAACAATTTTGCAATATTTGTAAATTTGGTACGTTAAACCTAAAGCTTAAAATGGTAGGTTTTTGGATGGACAATAAAATGAAGTGAAGAAATAAGCATGGTGATTCAAACATATCTTAATACCCCTTAAACCAAGGTCATAGCCTTCGGAGGAGGGGGGTTGGTGGACACATCTCCCAATTGCCAGAGGTTAGAAAAAAAATTATAAATGATAAACAGTTCTAGAAGCTATCTGAAGTGTTTTTTATAGAAAAATAGCTACCTAACTGCAGGAGGCTAGGAAAAATCTATATATATCTAAACATCTTTAGAAGCTCTCTAAAGTATTTTTTATGGCAACATAACCCCCTAACTGATGAAAGCTGGAAAAAATTCTAAAATATTTAAACACCTCCAGAAGCTATCTGAAGGGCTTTTTATGGGAACACAGCCCCCTAATTTGTACTTGTACCTTAATTTTGATATTGTTTGAACCACAAATCAAGCCTGTATATATTTTATTCATAAAATTTCTGTGGGGGAGTTGAACCTCCAAAATTCCCCTCCGGACTAGGGCCTTGCCTTAAACAAGGGTTGTGAAGCGACAGAAGATGTATTTCCTCATCAATCTTAAATCATCCTGTTATAAACATAAGTCACACGACTTTACACTTTTTTCTCTCAATATAATCTGTCTGGAAAACTTGTGAAAAATCTGAAAATTTTGTGGTAAGAAAATAGTGGCAACCCTGGTTCAAAGGTATCAATCTGTTTCATGAATAGATTCTTTTCTCTGGCGGTTTCCAAAATATTGAATAAATGCAACTGTTTTGAAATTTGATAATTTTGGAGACACGAGTTAAGGGAAGTGTTTTTACATCTTTTACTGTAAAACTTTTTTTTGTTTGCCAAAATAAATCAAATGGTTTTTCATTAATTTTCTTCACATGTTAATATCAACAGTCTGTCATGAGCATAACAGCATTAGATGACAAACTTTTTAAATGAAGATAAAAAGTTGTCATTAAATTATTCCAGGACACCCTCGACAGATATTCAACAACTGTTAATATCAACATGTGAAGAAAATTAATCTCTAGATTTCTACTGGAGAATTATTTGATTTCTTTTGACCAAAAATTGTTTTGCTAAGAAAACTGCGAAAACACTTGATTTAACGAGCGTCCCCTACATCCTCGCTTTAATGAGGATTGCTTGTTGAAAGATGGGGGGTTTCATATTGTGTTTATTCTGTCCTCAGGTTCACAATTGGTTCAGCGGAGTCTACCAAGGTGGAGAGAGAGCATGGCTCCTCAGTCATCCCGTCAACTGCTAGTCTGGTCGGTGCCAACTTTGGCGTTTCTGCTCAGCCTGTTGTGGTACCGCAGGAAAAAGAACTCTTTGCGAAGTGACCCTGGGGGAACTGTTAGTGTTGCGAGCAATATTAGCAGCCGCGCTTCTCTGAGCCCGAGTCGACCGGAAGAAGAAGAGTCCGATCCGTCGAAAGAGGCAGAGTTAATCACAGTCGACGCCGCGCAGATCAAGAAGAGCCTGCATAACGGCGCCGTGACTCCCAGCAGTGATAACTCACAAATCGTCGGTACGCTGGAAGAGAGGATTGAACTTGTAAAGTCGAGCAAAGTTACAGCAATCGCTCCTAAAACATCGCTTGTTGAGAACAAGTCTAAAGTTGACGTTGTTGACGCACTTAAATTATCAGATCAACCGGATGAACTGCATCGAGTTGATTCGGCTGATTCTTTAGGGGAATCAAAGATTACCTCATTAGATACGACAGCATCACAGAAGAATATATTGTGTTGTGATTTGGAAAACCCTGGCGATAAGGCTAATCAGTTAGGATCTTCCACTCAGGAGATAGAAGATACCAACTCGAGTACTCTAGACCTAAGCAGCTCCTCCAGTCACTCGGACGTTTCGGTGATAGATCTAGTATCTGGGGGAGAGGAGGATTTAGTAAGTGTTGAGGGATATACTGAGGTCCTTAGTTTAGCTCATAGCTTCAATTTTTCACCAGAGCTAGTCGACTTGGTGACAGAGAGCGATTCCTCTCCCGAAGTCAAAGAGAGAACAGTCTCTCCCCTTGCGGTTTGTTCCTCGGTGAACGTCACACCCGTGTGTTCGGCCCCTTCGAGTTCGAGCGTGGGGAGTGATGTGTTAGAGAGTAGCGACAGGAAAGGAGCAGTAAGCGGTGCGGTTCCTGTGGAAGAGGACGAGGACAGTGCGAGCAGTGCGGACAGTTGTTCAGAGGCCACGGTGATGGCGCGCAAGTCTAGCGTGGACCTCGCGATGGAGAGGAAGACCCCGGACGAGGCCGCAGCGCTAGAGCATAAGCTGTCGGCGCTTCAGTTGAGCGGTGATGACGGCGGTGAGCAGCAGGCGTCGTCAAGCGCAGAGCAGGCCAGGGGCGAGAGGGACTCGGCCAATCACAGCCCCGCGGATGTGATGCTGGGCAGCCCGGCCATCAGCAACTTCTCTGATGTTCACAGTGAGGTAATGTTCTAGAGAGGATTAGAAAGTACTCATCTGCCACAGATGAAATAATATTGCTAGATACTTTAAATCCAAATCATTATTTTACATTTGAATTCAAATCTTAGAAATAAATTATGGACATAATAGGAAATAAGAATTTAAGAGAGTAAATAATTGAAAAAATTATGAAAAATGTTGTCTATTATCTCAAATGCATTCGTTATAAGTATAACATTCATTGAGTTAAGTATTAAATTACTGGTCTGGGGTTTGGGTTGTTAATCTTTTCTTATAATTATTATGTTGGGAGTGAAACACCTATAAGCAATATCAACGCTCAAATACAGATTTAAATTAAAAATTTTGAAAGAAAAAAACTTATTTTGTTTTTTCTTGGATCTCGATATTTTCTCAAGTCGAATCTTTAATATCCTTAAGGATTTGAGGGTTCCACCCCTAAATATTACTACTGTGATTTGATGTATTTATTTCTAACTCTACATCCCCACAATTGGTTAATAAATTTGGCAACGTTAATGATTTAGGTTAAGAAAATATTTGGAAAATTTTGTAAGGATTCTTTTTAAAACATAAAAAACACAACTTTTCAAAATAAAAAAATAACTTGGGTTAAGTTTTAAATATTTACGTCCGCAAGTTACAGCTGCCAAATTCAACAATAAACAGGCAAATGTGTTAAAACAATTCGCTCTGGTAATTCTGGTAATGATATTTCTCTTTCGTAATAGCTGAATAGTCGACCTCAGTAGTCTTGTGATAAGTTCTCGCCCCAGGACACAATGTTTGTGGGTTCAATCCCAGCCGAGGTCAAAGGATTTTTCTTGAGTGCTGAAAAATCCTTAGCACAACTTCTTCCAAGGGGAAGTAAAGCCATTGGTCTCATGCTGATTGTGTCGTGTAAAAGAACACTATAAGTTGTGGGAAAATACCCTTCACAGCAAAATTTCTAGGGCCTTTCGTTCTAGTTCATAAAAAATTCTGCCGTGCTGATATAATCGGTCAGTTCAGTAAGTGCACGTTAAATACCTCAAATAGATAAATAAAAGCTGATTATCTTTCATAAAATTATGATCCTCGATAAGCTGCATCTTAAACTTTCTTGGCAATTATTCTGAAGAAAAACTAATATTTGATAATGGGATGAAACTATGTACTCATTTCCATGTTTGTACACTAGTCAAATAAATAATTACATAAAAACAATGGTGGGTCTGTAACTAATAAAGATAAAGGTGTTTCTAGTTCAATTATAATAAACACACAGCTCATTTGCTCTAGTTAAGTAGTGATTTAGTTGGAGTTAATGTGTGCGAAGGGAAATCTATTTACTCTAGCAATTGCAATTTTTTTTTTATCCTAAGCGGTACCTTCAACATTTGACATAAATCAATAAATAATGACATGGGAATATTATATGATTATTATAAATGATTTGCACTAATAATAATTCAGGGTGTCCAGAATCCTTGAAGGGTGTCCTGGGGGGTCTAGGGGTAAGGTGTTAGACTTGTGTGCTGAAGGTATGGGGTTCAATCCTCGGTCCCGGCACAGATTTATCTGATTGCCAAACCCTTCCTTCACCTCTGACGAGACGTGTATTAATCNGTTCAATCCTCGGTCCCGGCACAGATTTATCTGATTGCCAAACCCTTCCTTCACCTCTGACGAGACGTGTATTAATCACAACTTGTGAATGTGTGGAATGCCAGGCCTCCACCGTGGTTCGGATTCCACGTTAAACTGTAGGTCCTCCATTTCATCTCACAATCAAACTAGCATTACACATTAGCGTAAGTGCGTATAACCCGAACGGGTAGTAAGACGCGGTGCTAATAATAATAATAATAATAATAATAATAACAGAAACCTTAAATGGTGAAAAGTCAGGGAATTTTATCAAATTCACATATTATTTAAAAAAATACACAACTTTCATTTACAATGGTCAAAATAACACTCTTCTTCCAGTTTATACACACTGCGAATCTATTTCAATCCTCAAGGTCATTTTGTGATTTTTAGGTCACTTTTCCACCCCTCTATCGTCAAAATTGAGGCATGGTTATGGACATGTGTGAGAATTTCGGTACATCATAGGAAGGATAAATTAAAATAGGATGCGTCTCGCAACAATTTTAACCCTTGCCGATGTGAGGTGGTCTTTTAATATTCCAATATGTTCTCACTGATAAATAACTTCATACTACGCAATAGGCCATTGACTTAGGGGGGAAATCCTTTAACCGCTTCATGGAATGTCACAATTTCAAAAGGTTTGTGTGTCTAAAAATATTGTTACATTAAATTGTAATCTTATTAAAATCATGTTTTTAATTATAGCGACAGGAAAAGTTGGAAATTGGCACTCTAAAATCTGGAAAAGTCGAGGAATTTCTAAGACAGTTTGGCTTGTAACCTACAGTAAGTTATTTGAATCTTTGCGATTATTAAACCAAGTTAAAATTATTTGAATCTTTGCGATTATTAAACCAATTTAAAACCAGTGCAACAAAAAAAAAGTTAAACTGATTTTTTTTTATGGAATCGGTCAGTATAACTCGCTTGCGAGCTGACACCATGAAGCTTTTTAAAATGAAAACTGTAATATCACAAACTTAAACTATCATTTTCTTACAGGAGTAAATAGGAATACGGCCAGCTTGACAGTTTTTAAAAATTTTATAACATTTTTTGTGGATAAATGTTTTGTTTTCTATTACAATATTGTCCACTCAAATTTCCTCGGTAGGCTCTGAATAAACAATTGTGGGATATTTCAAAGCTTATTTCAACTGAAGAACGAAACTTAAGATCACTCGGTTGCGTTTCTGCCTTCTGAGCAAAGGGTTTCTGGTTCAATTCCTGGCATGGCTGAAAAATGTGTCTTTGGTGATATGTGGGTTCCGTTTCACAGTGAGGAATAAACGACGAGGGGTCTGGATGTTTTGTTTGTTCTAGATTTAAGTTAATTTATAGGTCGTGTGTGCTAATATAATCAGTCGGTTCAGAAAATGCACGTTAATAGGCCTAATTAAAATAAACATTTCATCTGACAAACCCTAATATATTTTAAGGGGTCTGTGTGCATGCCCTGAACTGTGTTATCTCTGTGTGAAGGGGTCGAGCGACAGCGGTAAGGGTTGCAGTGATGTGGCCACCCCGCCTTCGCGCACCCCAGCCAGCGGGAGCTCCGTCGCCGGGGACCTCCCCATCCCTTCAGTGTACGAGTTTGTGCTCCCCCAGCTCCTGGTGGGGCGCCTCATAGGTCGGCACGGAACCTTCGTCCACCAAATCAAGGAGAAGACCAACGCCAGCATCCTCATCAAGAGACACCCGGACACCACCAAGCTAAAGATATGCGCTGTTGAAGGTACTTATCTGAAGGATACTAACTAACAGATTTGTAAACACTCAACACAGTCCAATGTTCACTGGAAGGACCTTATCTGACAGATAGAACGGTTACTACAGTCCATTGTTCTATAGGAAGAACCTTATCTGACAGCTAGAACAGTTACTACAGTCCACTGTTCATAGGAAGAACCTTATCTGACAGCTAGAAAAGTTACTACAGTCCACTGTTCATTGGAAGAACCTTATCTGACAGCTAGAAAAGCTACCACAGTCCAATGTTCATAGGAAGGACCTTATCTGACAGCTAAAAAAGTTACTTACAGTCCAATGTTCATAGGAAGGACCTTATCTGACAGCTAGAACAGTTACTACAGTCCAATGTTCATAGGAAGAACTTTATCTGACAGCTAAAAAAGTTACTACAGTCCAATGTTCATAGGAAGAACCTTTTCTGATGGCTAGAAAAGTTACTTTAAGGAAAACCTCTTTTCGATTTTTGAGGTATTTTGTTATATTTGTAAGAAGTTGGATAGATAACATAAAAGGATGAAAACCATATGGATTTTACAGTGAAAAGAAGAACACAGTTCACACTTTACACTGCTACCACTGAACAAAGATGTGTTTGTATTATTTTTTTATTTTTATTTTAATACACATTTCACACACCCTCCTGATGAATTTCGATAGAATGAAACCTAGGACGGGGGATTGGGCGCTAACAATCGATTTTCTTTAAGAGGTAACCATTACCTCTTTGTCCAGTTGCAGCAATTTAAAGTGTGAACTGTGTTATTCTTTTCATTGTGAAATCCATATTGTGTTCGTTCCCTTTTACATGTTTCTATCCACCTTTCCGGTGTAACCAAGGAAACCAATTTAAAATTTGTACTTGAGTTTCATATACACAGTACCTACTCTCTACCCTCGCCCTTCCTTTGTGTAATAACTCGGTGAATATTGTTACAATCCTATTCTGTCAACACCTGAATTATTGAATGTGCATGGCAAATTTGCGCTGTAACTTTTTTTTTTTATCATCTAGGTATGCAGATGGACATTGAAGGGGCCCTGGAAATGATCCGTCAGAAGTTCCCAATCAAGAAGTACCCCAACATAACCTTGGAGCAGGTGTGCTTCATGCCAACAGGACCGGTCATGCCGATACTTCCAGAATTCCTACAGGTGAACACGCAAAATCTTGCTAGTTCTTTATTTAGCACCTTAGGAGGTTTACAAAAAGATAAATACTTGATAAGGGTATGCAAAGGTCACTTTTTAAAATGCAAAGCAAAGTCGAAACTAAACTTGAAACATTTTGGGGTGGAAAAAAAGTCAAAGCTATGTTTTTTGTCATCTTCTAATAACACAACTCTTGATTTTTAAATTATACACTAATGTATCTAGATAGTGAGAAAGTTTAAGAGAGAAAAAAAATCCCACCCTTTTTATTCTTACATATCTAAATATATCTTTTCTTATGTTATAAATGTCATTTAATCATTGGTCGATGTTAAAAAATTGAGTGGCATTTATTATCTTTACATTCTCCAGCCTCTGGCCGGGTCAGTTTAGTAAAATGCCTCCCATCTTCCTCTATCCTTCCTTCAATCTTTATCCTTTTAATTGATTCATTTCTTCTCCTTTCACTTTGTTACCTGCTCCACCCATCTTTTTCTTGGCCTCCCTTGCGGTCTTTTTCCATCCTCATTACATGTCCATACCAGCTCAGTTTTGCTTCCTCTACTATCTCATGTACTCCAACATCCTCATTACATGACCATACCATCTCAGTCTTGCTTCCTCTACTATCTCATGTACTCCAACATCCTCATTACATGTCCATACCATCTCAGTCTTGCTTCCTCTACTATCTCATGTACTCCCTGTACCCCAACTCTTCCCGGGATAAGTTCATTCCTAATCTTGTTTCTCCTCGTGACAGCTAACATGCTCCCCACAAACTTCAGTCCCATGTCCTCCACTTTCCTTGTCTCTCTTACATTCAACGTCCATGTTTCTCCTGCATGTGTGACAATAGGTACAAAGTACGTCCTGTACAACACTTCAAGGGCACTTCAAGGGGACTTCTTTTCTCTTTAGCAGCAGTAACAGTTCTAAATGTTATTAAGTGATAAAATATGTCATGTTTATTAGGTTATTTCACATATTTTTGTTATATATCAAAAAGTTTTATTCTTCCTTCAAAATTCTTTTGAAGGTTCAAAGTCAATTGTTGTGTTGAAGTTGAATTGAAAGGAGTCATAGGCTTCAACTTTTAGATATTTTGAAGCTTTGCACTTCGTAACATTAAAAAAAGAAAGGAATATTTCTAAATATTTAAAATAATGTGTGGCTGTAATTGTGACGATAAGATGAAAGTGTGAAGAAATGAAGAGATGGGTATATTTGTTTTGTATCAAGAATCAATTCTCCTTCCTTACTAATCACATTACATTATTGTACAGTGCTACTTCCTGTTTTCATACACTCGACTTATTTTAGATTTCTTATTTTAGCCGCTGAACAGTCGAACCTGGTTGAATACCGATATTTTAAAACCAATTGTGAAATTATGCCCGAGGACCGGCGTGCAAGAACTAAACCGAGTTGGCCAGTAGTTTGAGTGGAGTAGTAGTGTTGTTTCAGTAGTGTGCACGGCACTGCACTAATGCCCCACTCACGTTGTGAGATAGTTTCTTTCACACTCTAATGACTCACCCGGTCCCATGTGGCAAGAACAAGGTTGAGAGAGACGGAAGGAGGAAAAGTGTGTTGAGCGTGTTGAGCTGCAGCAAAGTAGATTGGAAATCAATCACACACACACACTTTCATGGTCTGATGCGCTACTCTTGCAGTAGACTAGACTGGTTTCTCCAAAATGGCTTTCCACTCCCTCCATGCAAATATGGGTACACTTTCTCTAAATATAACCTTCCTAATCTCTAAAAACTATTAGCGTAATTAGTACATAAGTGTATAGCCCGAACGGGTAGTAAGACGCGGTGCTAAAAAAAATCTACCATACCTTTGTGTCTACTCCTATACGACACCCTAGCTCAGTCGGTAGCATGTATGTCTACTGAGCTAAGGGTCCTGGGTTTGATTCCTGGCATGGCTGAACATTTTATTATTGGTGAAATGTGAGTTTCCCCTTTCACACTCCTTGATGAATTAACGGCTGGGAGGCTGGATGTTGAGTCTGTCCTAGATTTAAGTTAGTTTATAAGTCGTGTGCTTATATAATCAGTCGGTTCAAAAAGTGCGCGTTAAATACCTTAAATAAAAATGACTACTCCACCTTATGTGTTTTTCTCATCCTCGTTTTAACATACATCTCCCCTGACTGCATGACCACCAGTGCAGAGAACCACGTCACAGTGTTTATGTTTTCCTTCCCCCATCTCCCTGACGACGTCACGATGTATGTTTGTGGTCAGTTACAGCTGTTGGAGGGGGTTAGCAACGACGTGTACCTGTCTAGTCTGGTGTCGACGACCCACTTCTTCTTGCAGCAGCCGTTACACCCCACGTTCCCCGCCCTGAACAGTCTCAACGCCTGTATGAACATCTGCTACAGCGAGCCCACGGCTCCTCCGCTACCGACCCCGGTCAAAGGTGAGCACAATAATTGTTTTGTGGTGTTTGGTTTTATTCTGATAAGTCAAATTATTATTTACTTATAATAATAAGATAATGTAGAAACACTGTACATATTATGTGTTTTATATATGTCTCTTTATGTGAAAGGAACATTTCCGAAAATTAAAACAACGTGTAACTGTGGAAGTGTGAAGAAATGTGAAATGGTAAAAGTGTTAGAAAAAATGGAGAAGTGTGTTTTTCTGTCTAGACCTAACCTAACTATCCTTTCAGGTTAGCTTCCTTCACTATCACTTACTACACATAATTGTACAGTGTTTCTACACTGTCCTATTATACAGTTTCAAGACATTAGGCAGTAATTCATTTTATTATTTATAAGTTATAATTAAATTACTTATGCTTTTACCCATATGAATATTAATTTTTAAAGGGTTTATAACACCCGCTTCGGTGGCCACATGGTCTAAGGCGCTACTCTCTCGATAGACTAGACTGCTGATGACGCAAAGATCGTGGTTTGATCCTGGGCGGGTGCAGTGAGAGTAGTTTTCTCTAAATTAAACTTTTCTTATCCCTAACCCTTAAGAGTAATTAATACATAAGCGTGTAACCCAAATGGGTAGTAAGACATGGTGCTAAACTATTTATATAACCATTCAGAACGACAATAATTTAACATAAATTTTAGTATTCTAGACGTTAATTTAGTTTTATTGGTGAAACTTTGTAATTGTCGAATTTGGAATTACTTTCGAAACCAAGTCGAGGTTTCACACCTCTACCTTCCTGAACTCTATGCTTAGAGGTAAGACCATTTTTTTCCAAAATACGAATTTGGAGGTAAATGGAGAGTCAGATTAGTAAAAAAAAAAAA